>JACEVL010000789.1:370000-387500 GCA_020284085.1 Aporrectodea caliginosa | reverse complement strand
TCTGGTATTCGCTTCCTGTTGTCCTCAACGACCTGTATTAACTTCTGCATTTCTTGCTCTCATTTTGTGATCGATTGGTAAAATGTATTAAGTTTATACTCATGAAAGTCACTGAATGCTCTGCTATATACATGTAAGTCATTAACAACTTTCAGGGACTTGACGACTGTTATGCTGGTGTCAGTGACGGTATCTCATTCCAGGCATCTGGATCGTCGACTGACAAAGTAGCTATGCTTATTCCAACAGATATCAAGGCAGCAGATGAAGAGGAAGTCACCAGTTCATGCAATGTCTTGTTCTCCAGCTGGTCATATGTTGCTTTAATCCTGTGAATGTTCCATTGCAATCACTTCCACTCTGGATCATTGATTGAACCATTAACTTTTATTTTCAATGGAAACCTTCACAGAAAACAATGACAGTGGCACAAGTCCAAGGTACCACAGGTGGTTTGTAGCTTTTAATTGCAGCCTGTGACACACCTTGTTTATGTCAGAGTACTGTTTGATCATTTGGAACAACAGCATTTCGTTAAATGTGGTATCGGCCCCCACTGCGTGAAATGAGCCACCGTCCCTGACAGGCAGGAACATAGATATGTGCTGCACATACAAAACTGTGTAAGATTCTCCAACACACTAATGGTAAGCTTGAATTCATCATGAAAAAGGTAGATTTTAAGACAATAAATAACTAGCCATCCACCTTGCCATGTGATAAGCTCCTGGTGGCCAGGAGTGGTAATGTTTGGTTCGCTTGGTTGATGTTTGGCCAAAACTCCTAAAATCTTTTGAAAAGAGCAATGTTTGGTCCATGACTGGCCATGCAATACTACACGGACTTCACCGATGATGATCTTATGCATGTAGTGTTGACATGCTAAGTGCAACACGTTTTCTGCATCAACTGTTCCAGCAAAGTACATGCGCTACGCTTTGTCCCTGTGTTTGATGCCGTTGTATCAAAGCACATGCCTAAAACATCTGTTGCAACATCACAGAGATTCAACAACTGGAATGCAGCCTTAGCTTGTGCCTGTCCAGTGCTATAGAAGGAACTTTTATTACTCCGAGTTCCTTACCTACATTATGTCCTGTAACACAGACTGCAATCATGTCAACATTACCTTTGGATCCTCCGTGTTGGTGCCGTTCTTCACATCTAGAACTTTGGCCTCATTGAGCAACCTCTAAAAGTTATTTAATTGCTTAACTTTTTTGGCAGATGATATAATATTGTAAAAGGAACAAAATGAGCCTATGTGCATTCAAATCGGAGAAAAAAATTTCCCCCATGTATTCGTGGACACCCCTAATATATATGCATACATACATGTACATGCATGCATAAACACGTACATACCAATGTACATTATCTCTCTCTCATACATACATATTTACATTCATTCATACATACAAGCATGCATGCATAAATTCATGCAGGCATACATTCATAATCAAATACATATATAATATTTTTCTAAAATATACAGCCTACTACCATGAAAATATGCTTATATATACCATGTATACATGTGTGCTAATAATTATATTACTCTTCATACTGTCGGGTTTTGTGAGACATAAGACGCCCCTATAGCTTGCTGATAGACGATCTGCCCTGAAAGCCCCGAATGCATTATTGATATTTCCCTCTGGCTTCCTTAATTAAAACTTCTTTCTAATTTGATAAGGACGCCGGCAGATGTGCGATTCGACTTCACAGCGGACCAACATACGGGTCTTCTTTTTAATGAAACGTACAAGAAAGAAAACCATAAATATTATCTTATGGCTGAACTGGAGCTATATAAATCTTAATAAAAGCTGCGGTCGGATAATCTCAGATCTATGTGCACATGACACAAATGAATCTAATAACTATATCATCGCGGGCCTCGTTCTTCTCTGTCTGTCTGTCTGTCTGTCTGTCTCTCGCTCTCTCTGCTCTCTGTCTGTCTCTCTCTCTGTCTCTCTCTCTCTCTCTGTCTCTCTCTCTCTCTCTCTCTCTCTCTCTCTCTCTCTCTCTCTCTCTCTCTCTCTCTCTCTCTCTCTCTCTCTCTCTCTCTGTCTCTCTCTCTCTCTCCTATCTCTGTCTCTCTCTGGCCTGTCTCTGTCTTCTCTCTCCCTCTCTATTTTCTCTCTGTCATTGTGTTTCATCTGCCTATGAGTCGGTCTGCCTCTGTCTGTGTATGTCTTATGCTTCTCTCTGTCTCTGTCTCTATCTGCCTCTGTCTCTGTCTCTCTCTCTCTCTCTCTCTCTCTCTCTGTCTGTCTCAGTTTGTCTATGTCTCTGTCTCCCTCTCTATTTTCTCTCTGTCATTGTGTTTCATCTGCCTATGAGTCGGTCTGCCTCTGTCTCTATGTCTTTGCTTCTCTGTCTCTCTGTCTGTCTCTATGTTCTGTCTCTCTGTCCGCGTTTCTGTTTCTGTCTTTCTATCTATCTCTCTGCCTCTGTCTATCTCTCTCCGTCTCTCTATCTCTGTCTTCTCTTGTTATGTCTATCTGTCTTTCTGTCTCTCTGCCTCTGTCTCACACACACACACACACACACACACACCAAAACCCAAATTTATAATGTAGCCAAGGCCGCCGGAACGATTTTCAGAACGGGACAGCCATCGGCGGGTGAACCGAGAAGCAGGTTCACATGGGGCAAAGCAAGGAACACTCTGTCGGCTAACACTTTGACGCCCTTATAAACTGGCTCCGAAGTTCTTCCCTGATTTTTTTCCTCCCTCACGCACTCAACATTTTTTAGTTACCATATGTCACTTCCAAAGCTCTGCCCTCTCCATGTCCTTACAAGAATGGCTCCAGACTATCAGGCAAGGCAGCAGAATTAGGCGCCAAACATTATGCACCTGTAGGACAAAACTAGGAGTAAGATGATTCATTTTTTATTTCTGAGGAACTTAGAGGCACCTTAGTGTCTTGCATGCATACATACATACACGCTCCACAATCCTCTCTGGTATAGCATAATATCTACCTCTCTCTCTCTCTCAACTTAGAAACTTCCTTTTTCTCTCGGAGTACCTCGCACTGGGAGCGCTTCTTAAAGGCTTATGTTATGAGAAGCGCTTTATACATGATCAAAAACAATTCAATACAATACATACATACATACATGCCTACATGCATGCATACATACATACGTACATACATGCATACATGCATACATAGACGAGTGTATCTGGGTGATAGGAGACATTTTTACTATTAAGATTGAGACCTGTTTATTTCCATTGGATCTCTTTGCACCCAGTGTTACCTTGAGAACTGGAGTCTTGCATCGGTAGCAGTAGAATCGGGTCTGCCTTGCACCTGAGAACTTTTCCATTCAAGTGCTGATGCTGGTGAAACTGTACACCTCTGAGTTGTATCCGTTCAACTCTGATGTACTCGTGATGTCATGGCTTTTATCTATAGTGCCTTTTCAAAGAACCTCTCTGCAGTCCATTCAATATTATGAGTAATGAATGAGAAAGCATCTCAACACCATAATTATACTGTATACAGTTGATTTGGTCTGCACGAGGAAACAGTAGGCCTATATGGCGCTGAAGATTTTCCACGGTTCACAATTGCAATACGTACTTATAAAAAAGTACACCTAACCCTCACTATAACACGCTCGGTTTAATAAGAGTTCTGATATAACGTGTTCGATTCAACTTTGTAGGTTTTGAAAACCATTATTCATTTTAACGCAACTACTGTAAATACAGTACTCTTGTATACCCTGGTAACGATTCACCTAACTGTTCTATATCATACTGGACCGTTCCCTTTTCTGAATTCCGCAAATTCTGCGTTCCTCTCTCTACCCTTCTCAGCGTTCATTCACCATCGTATGTATCAAATCCCTCTATCAGTCTATCCATTCATCCATCCATCAATCCACCCATCAATCCATCCATCATTCCACCCATCAATCCACTCATCCATCAATCCATCCATCCATCCATCCAACCATCCACCCACCCACCCATCCATCCATCCATCACACCATCCATCCATCCACACACCCATCCATCCATCCATCCATCCACCCACCCACGCACAGGAGACGGATATTTGGTAAACGGGAGAAGCCTTAGATCAGAAGAAAGGAGGAAGAGAGGAAAGGAGAGAGAAAGAGAGAGACAGAGACAGAGAGACAGACATGCAGGCAGACAGACAGGCAGACACACAGACAGACAGAGACAGAGACAGACAAGCGGAGAGAAAAAAGCCACCCTGAAACCCAGCTGATGTGGAGGGGGCTAGGAAGAGGAGGGGAAGGAAATAGGAGGGCGGTGAGGGGAATAGGATAATTTGTTTCCATGAACGATAATGCATCTGCGCGCAGGGAAAAGCGGATAAGCAGCGCCTAGCCACAGCGCATGCGCGACAGATGCCACGGAGCCCACAAGGGAGACACGATGGCCCTCATTTGTACTCCATCCTACATCTCCTAGAACTACGAGGGATGACCACGACGACCCACCCAGCCCCCTCCTCATAGAGTCTATACCCCTCTCCATATACATAACACAGTCTACCCGTGTTATCGGCTTGTTCTGTTGCTTGAATTCCTTGCGGACGGTAACGAATACAATGCCGGGTTATTAGTCAACAACAATATGGCGCCGATATTCACCTTATTTCCCTATTCTCATATTTAGCGCAGTATGTGAGGTAAGCTTGTAAAGTAACATCTCAAAATCACTATGTTCGCTCGAAAATACCCCACTACTGCTGCGGGCCTATCTTTGGAATCCCCTAATTCGAATACCTTTCACGGTAACTATGGTGCAAAATTCCATGTAAATTATTGTCCGCCATACTGATGTGCGTCCTAATTGTAGTTTATTAGTTACTGCTGGTGCAGAAGTACTTAATGATAAAACTTTATGCCTGCCTTAAGCTTATTTCTTCCTGTAGTATACTCCTAATATATAGGCCCCCTGATTATATACACTTGTTGTAAACGCAGATGTATACTCAACTATGTGTTAGGAAACTTTCATTATAATACCAACTTTGCTAGCAAAATTGCTGATGTATGCATGTAACTGTTTTTTTATAAAGAGCATTTTTGGAGCCCCTCAACAGCGCTAAGAACATCTAAGCAGTTCATTCACGATGGCGAATGAACTGCTACAAGGGATCTGAACAGGTGGGTCTTAACATAGCAGAAAAGTAACTTGAGCAGAGTTTATAGTAGGCTGACCAGACGTCCCGGTTTTCCCGGGACAGTCCCGATTTTCTGCTAGCTGTCCCGGCTGCCGGGAAAGGTAGGCCAAACTCTAAATATGTCCCGGTTTTTAAAAACTTACCTGACTTTCCGATCTTATATATGATGTATTTCATGTGCGTTTGTCACGTGATGAAATAAAGAATATACTTACTTACTTTATCAACGTCTCCTTGATTTTACTACTGGTATCTGGCGAGTAAATTCATTTTTAATCTCACTTTTATTTATTACCATGCAGAATACCTCTTCCGGTTCTAAACGTCATATTGTCGTAGTGATAGGCCTAATATTCTGATAAAACACATTTTCATAAATAATCATTTGAAACTAAATTATTAAAATAAAATTATAAAATGTCAAAACGAAAGTGTTGTTTTAACGACGATCTGAAGGCCGAGTTTTCATTCTTGTCCAGCAGTGCGACTGATGGTAGTACTGCATTCTGCAATATCTCTAAGTCAACTATTTCGGTTGCTCAACGGCGGCAGTGTCAGACATCAATGACCACATTAATTGCCACTAAGAAACACAAGGTCGCTCTGAGTGCAAGAGCAAGTTCTTCATCAAGCAAGCGCCAAATATGAGTGACTGATTTGATAAAATTAGAATTTAATTTTAAATTTAAAAGCATGATTTGAATAAAACCTTTCACTTAGTCCTATAGACTTATAGTCTTACACCAATATAATAAGCATAAAATAGATACCTATTTGTGCAAGTTATATTATATTAATAATTGACAACATGACAAATTTATTTCATGATTGAAGTGTCCCGGTTTTCAGTTTCCAATATCTGGTCAGCCTAGTTTATAGGAACTCAAACCGACAGACATTTACTAGCCACATTATAAGACACAAAAGCTCTATCAAAAACTAAACAGGTATAACAATAATAATAATAATAATAATAATAATAATAATAATAATAATAATAATAATAATAATAATAATAATAACGCGGTGGCGTTCAGAGGCACTTTCACCAGCCAGGAAACAGACGAATAGGGCCATTCCGGATATTTTACATTCTAAATAATTAAAAAAAACACAAAAAAACACACAAAAAACCAACAAAAATAATAATAATAATATTCTTAATTGAAACAATCCGGTTGACAAACCGCAACCGGTTACAGTGTACAGTTATGCAATTGAAACAATTCACAAGAACACAAATGACAGAAGACATAAATCTTAACTACTAACAGCACAGACAGCCTGCAATACACGGCGCTAATAGCAGCCTACAAAGCATGTCCGCCCTATGGAACTCGAACTCGGTACCTCTCTCTCTCTATGCCAGTGTGTTATCCAATGCGCTATCGGGCAAATGATGGTTGGTAGCTGTTTTTTATTTAACCACAAAACACAGAGTTCACGAATTCATGTCCCGAATAAACCAAGTGGTGTGATTTCAGCCACAGTTCGAGGACGTTCATTCCAGATATTTACAATACGACTACAGAAAATAAATATTTACTAGAAAAGAAATCTTTCCAACAGAACTTCACCAGATCACGACCGCGCAGTTGCCTAGCGGCACCAACTAATTGTTAGACATCGCTACTTAAATTTAAGAACGTAAATAACCGGAAGATTGTCTCAGCTTTTGATCTGAATGCATTCAAGGAAATAATCAGGTCACTGGGTAAAACGCACGTCTTGTAGAGTGAAAACTGCAATTTTTGACCCAATCATTTGATACGTAATGAAATCGCGAGGCAAAAAGATTGCAGTGAACGAGTAACGGGGTAGCCAGGTACACTCTGCCTCTGTATATCTCGGATCAAAGACACCGACGACTGTAATGTGGTCGGCAGAATAATGTACGCTGGGAATGAGAGGCGCAGGTCAGAGAATTATCAAAGCAAAGCAGCGGCACAAAATGCAAACGTAATCGTAACAGTATTCAAGAATCGTTTATAATCTTCTCTCCTGTGTTCTTTTCTCACATTAAAACTGTTCTTCTTGGCCGTGCTGGAGTCGGAAGCGCTTCGGAGTAGTTTTCTTGAAGGGGCGCTATGCAAATGTTCGGTATGAATGAATGAATGAATGAATGAATGAATGAATGAATGAATGAATGAATGAATGAATGAACTGGCCCAGCGTCATAGATTGATGTGTGGCTATTAGATATTCGAGCTATTATAAATGCTTAATAATATTTATAATATATAATAATAATAATAATAATAATAATAATAATAATAATAATAATAATAATAATAATAATAATAATAAATAATATAATAATAATAATAATAATGTCAGTGTGCATCCAGCGATTTAATGTCGTTGCCTTCAGGGGCACCTTAGAGCAGCCAGAGCTACTCTTGTCGAGTGATCGGCCGTTCCAGACCGCACAGTCTTTGGACATAGTTTTAATAGCCTGAGGGGATTGACCTACCTCGGGTACAATAATAATAGTAATTATAGTAATATTAATAATTATATTATTATTTTATATCATTTTCATTATTATCGTCATTATTATCGTTACAGTATACTGAATGTGAATGTATTCACGAAGCATTGCATGCATATGTTAGTTTTAGTCTATAGATTTATATAATCTGAAATATAGAAAACAGATATACAAGATACATGTATATACACAAAAATTTAGAATATGCCTACGTGTATATTTGGTACAATGTAGTCTATATCTATTTAAGGGCTTCCGTCATATTTTATATCTTGTTTTAAGCATGTATAGGAACTAAAGTACATAAGGTAGATGTAACTATTCAAAATACAGAACACGCCAAACTCTCACGAATTAATTTTCTTGACGGCTTTCTCATTAATTTCCCTGGCTTCGGGAATTACCGTCGCTGCCTGCATTGTCCCATCTTCCCCGATCTCACTCGTCAAGCACAGTTCTTCTTTCGGGTGCATCTCGCGTCATCTTCCCTGGTATAAGGTTAGCCAAGTACATAACGATACCCGTTCAAAGGCTCCAAATACTTAACGATACCCGTTCAAAGGCTCCAAATACTTAACGATACCCGTTCAAAGGCTCCAAATACTTAACGATACCCGTTCATCCAAATACTTAACGATACCCGTTCAAAGGCTCCAAATACTTAACGATACCCGTTCAAAGGCTCCAAATACTTAACGATACCCGTTCAAAGGCTCCAAATACTTAACGATACCCTTTCAAAGGCTCCAAATACTTAACGATACCCGTTCAAATGCTCCAAATACTTAAATACTTAACGATACCCGTTCAAAGGCTCCAAATACTTAACGATACCCGTCAAATGCTCCAAATACTTAACGATACCCGTTCAAATGCTCCAAATACTTAACGATACCCGTTCAAAGGCTCCAAATACTTAACGATACCCGTTCAAAGGCTCCAAATACTTAACGATACCCGTTCAAAGGCTCCAAATACTTAACGATACCCTTTCAAAGGCTCCAAATACTTAACGATACCCGTTCAAATGCTCCAAATACTTAACGATACCCGTTCAAAGGCTCCAAATACTTAACGATACCCGTTCAAACGCTCCAAATACTTAACGATACCCGTTCAAAGGCTCCAAATACTTAACGATCAAATGCTCCAAATACTTAACGATACCCGTTCAAATGCTCCAAATACTTAACGATACCCGTTCAAAGGCTCCAAATACTTAACGATACCCATTCAAAGGCTCCAAATACTTAACGATAACCGTTCAAAGGCTCCAAATACTTAACGATACCCGTTCAAAGGCTACACTCGGTGCACACGGCCGACGATGGTTGGACACACGAGCCATGAACTAATACTGCAGTGTATGTCTAGGGTCAGGCAGATCAGTACGAAACCAGTGCAGTTCGAAAGGATAATTAACGAAACACTAGATGACAGTCGACTGGAGACTTGTGGATAAACGAGCGCAGTTGACATCGGCTGAAACGTCAAGTTGGCGAAACTGAGACGAGGGTTGGTCAACTCCGACGCCCACCGAGCAAATAATTATTTTTTAGAAAATTAAGTTTGCTTGGAAACTGATACTCGGCCGGTTCTTTGCTTCCTCTTCTTCTGCAGTAGATCTATGGACGTGTTTCTGATAATCTCTGGTGCGCGAAAAATGATCGGTTGGATATTTCGCTGAGCATATTTTTCAGTTATATAAAATGCTGCAAGGTTGATATCCGGTTTTCTAGTTATACAGAAAACTGATTTTAAATTATAGCTTTTTGGCCCACATGAGGCAAGAGCTGCCCAGTGTGCCCACATTGGTCAAGAGCTGTCCACGTTGAGGGTACAATCCCGCTGCGTATACTGCTCTTCACACCACTGATGTTACCACTACACTATGCTGTCCACATTGCGTCAAGAGCTACCCACATTGAGTCAAGGGCTGTTCACATTGAATCAAGAGGTATACCCACATTGAATCAAGAGCTACCCACATTGAGGCAAGAGCTGCCCACATTGAGGCAAGAGCTGCCCACATTGATAAAATGAGACCAAACTGGCTGCCATGCCATTATTCGTTGTTTTACGCTATTAGGCTACCTTAACGTTTGCGCGAATCTTCTATAGTTACATGTACTACATGCGAGGCTTTGGTTTCTCTGCTACTGAAACAGATACCAAGTAATTTTCCATTCCTCTGCTCTGCCACGCTGCCAATTCCAATCGGGCAACATGAAGGAAAGATGGTTCGGACGAGATAATATTCCTTCAGACCTTCGCTAACAGCAGCAAACTGTAGGGAATCTTTCGACGAACGTATTAAGTTCGCGTCAGACAGACTTCAAATCTTCGCGAATGCATAGACCCGGAAGAGTGCAATGACCAGGTCACATTCTATCGCTGGCATCAATTAATAAACCTTCCTTGCATCAATCACGATCTTTGCCTCAAGCAATTGGAGAGTTCAGGCGCGAGAGGAAGATAAAGAACGTGTATAGTAGACAGCTTCTGAAATTACTCAAGGCGCCCATCGTAAATCATGTTCCTGCCCAATAAAGGAATTCTGCCGCGTCCAACGTAAACTGAATCTTCAGATTTTAAATTACGCTGCTGTCGATCGGAACCGTTGAACAAAACCGCGTCTTCCAATTTACGAGTCAGTGACAAAACCGTATTCCACTGACAACGCCAGCAGGACATGAAATTTTAATAGTTCACTCCTTCAGTCTGACAGATATATGAGCTGTTAGCCGAGAGGTCAGTCAACATTAGGCACTCTGACCTTCAATGTATCGTTGTTGCATCGGCGTTTTCTGCTTTGCGTTCGATTGCAAGATCCAGCCACTCCTATCGTAATTGATAGCGCGGGTCTATATATAGCACTTCTTAAACATATTGCACCCGCTCCCAACCTGACACCACCCTTAACTGGTGTACTATCGCCACCTGCGATCTTTGGGTGCATAATTATGGGTCTTTTGGTTGAGCCACGATGCAGCATGTGTCGTGGACTCTCGCGCATTCCGTGTTGCTGTTTCCAAGGAATGGAATCGCCTACCAATGTTTCTCCGGTGCTCGAACTATTCCTCTTCCTCGAAGAAACGCCTTAAAACTTACTTTTTCTCATTATCTTTCAAACATGTGGATATATTATAGCAACTCTTCATCTGGCGACTGACTAACCGCAAGTAAGATACGAATTTCTGAGTAACCTTGTGTGCGTAAACAATTTTTTAATACTACTACTACTAATAATAATAATAATAATAATATTTGCTATTTGGGAACAAAATAAACAGGAAGATGTATGTTTCAATATTTCTTCATATCAGCAGTCGCTTGCAGAGTTTTTTACAATGAATATTGGAACAACGGCTGAAATAGCATTAGTTATAACCTATTCTCTAATGATTTGCTGTTTCGGACGTTTGCTTGTGAAAAAGATGCTTATAATTTATTCTCTGCTCTGACCAGAAAATACTTGGATCCAAGTTTAACATTGGATCTTACTTTTATTAGCTGTCGGTTTAAGAAATACGAAGAAAGAGAGAAAGAAGAAGAAAAATAGAAGAAAAATAGAACATAGTAAATATTGGTGTCCCTACAGCGGAATCTCATCCCTTTAGGGCCTCCTTTTTGTCAATGTCTAATCGTAATATTATTCATGTAATCGACATTATGGCAATAAATTTTTCGATTGATTGATTGATGGATTGAAGGCGAAGAAGAACGAAGACAAGGATGAGAAGTTCGATGAGTATGAAGTGTTAACGACTTCACGTTTTTAGCCTCGGCATATGAGGACGCATAGCTACACGCTGAACAACAGCTGTTGAAAGAATATTTTGTTGCCATGTACAAATATGACAAACAACGAATTCAAAAGGAATTTCGGGTATTTCTAGCAAACAAGACGGATCAGAATGATGAGTGACAGGTCTTAGAAGAATTTCGGCGGCCGAGGAAAAGAAATGGCATGCCAATCTCGGCCGTGGACATCCAGCCAACAGTAACGTCGGTTACTAAGCTGCGCGGACTTATCGCACGTCCGTCAAGTTGCTAAGCAATTTGGATATCAACGCGCATAGCAACCGATATTTCTGGATGTACGATTATTGCTAAGCAACCGTTGATATCGGCGCGTTTCCGCGTCGTGAGCTCATGAGTTGGAGATAGGTGGCGGTAAAAGCAGATGACGCCTTGTAAAGGGAATGAAAGTGGAGGCAGACGGCGTTTGAACTGCAATCGGATCAAAGAAAAGGGCCAGTTGTTGCACGCAGTCGCCGGAGAGATTGTCTGTCACGAAGACGCCGTCCTGTTGCTTTGAAAGCCCGGCCGAGGTGATCAAAAAATAATTACCTGAACGGAAACAGAGCGTCGTGCAGGGCTCGTATTGCAACCACACCCGACGCATCTGCGTGAATGATGCACATTGCCCAAGGGGAGGAACAATCGACAGAGGAAGATGGAAGAAAGATGGAAGATGGAAGAAAGACGAGGGGGTCGGTAGCGTAGGAAAAGCAGAACATGAGAGGCGTTTGAGGAATCGGAAAATCTAGTAGAGGAAGTAACAGGCAGGGATTCTGAATGGGAAAAAAGAGAGAGAAAGATAAAAAATACAGAGTGAGAGAGGCAGAGGCAGAGGGAAATAGAAGTATAGGGAAAGACGAGAGGAGACCGAATTTCAGCAGTGCACGTGGAGGTGGGATAGATAGGAAGTGGACGATAAGGATAGAAAGAGAGAGAAGGAGCTGGAAAGAGAGAAACGCAGGAAAAGTCAGGTATGGGATGACATAGAGATAGAGAGGGGGAACAGAGGTAAAGGTCAAGACGAGAATGAACTCTAGAATTGGTTGAGATATAGTCTATGATAACTACTAAGTGTCAAGCAAACAGAGAGAGACCGAGAGAGAGAGAGAGAAAGAAAGAGAGAGATAGAAACATACGGAAAGGGATAGAAGAAACAGAGACAGAGAACAGTGACAGAGGAACAAACTCAGAGACAAACAGAGAGAGTATGCAGCAAAAGGAAAAAGCGATAAATAGACAGACCTAACCATTGCCTTCTAGATACTACGACCTAACCCTATACAACTCTGTAGAAGGAAGAGAATTCGAGGCACAACATAAGTGAACCAAAGGGAAGCAACCGAAGGAAAAGGTAGACAGAGACAAATTAATTAAAGGAAGTAAACGGATGGTGGTAAAATGGACAGATATGAGATAGGTAGATGGGCAGATGAATAGACAGACAGACAGACAGACAGACAGACAGACAGACAGACAGACAGACAGATAGATAGATAGTTGGTAGCTAGATAGGGATGGATGGATGGATAAATGGATGGATGGATAGATAGACAGAGTGACATACAAGAAGCATGAGATCCTAGTTGCTCCAGACAATACAGAATCCAGCGGAGTAGTCGGTGGGACACGTGAAGTGATCGTGCGATCAACCGCTTACGAGGACCTAACTTATTTCTGCCACTGGCGACAATTGTAGACTTTAATTCTGAACAATTTTGAACGCTGAGCCGTTTTGTTTTCAGTGGTTAAATTAAACTTTCATTTTCAACAATATTATAACCTGGTCAGATGGGGTTGCCTGTGAAATTTGCTTCTGCAAGAACCACTAAATGTTTTTGATGTTTAAATTCAAGTTATTTTACTGGTAATCTGGAACTATGCTTTTCCTTTGTGCCAAATATGCCATTAGATAATTTCCTTCAGAAGTTTGTCTGCTAAACTATGTGCTCACTGAAATGGGAGGTTCTGCCTAGACAATGACAGTATTGATAGATAGATAGACAGACAGACAGACAGACAGATAGATTGAGACAGACATACATAAAGCATGATAGACAGACAGACAGATAGACAAATAAAAATACAACAAATAGAATAGCCTGCTACTCTGACAGAGATAGAGATTGGCAGGAAAGAGAAAGAGACAGAGAGATAGAGAGACAGAGAGAGAGAGAGACAGAGACAGAGACAGAGAGACAGAGACAGAGAGACAGACAGACAGACAGACAGAGGCACACACAGAGGCACAAACGTGCGATTGACATTTGCAGCATCTGCTTTGTAAAGATAACCAAAACGAAGAGAGGCATTGTTGGTCCAAGTGCATCAGACAACGACGTCGGATACAGAGGCTGGGTTGGCAGAGAGACGCCGACCGATGCCTCTGCTGATGGACGGAGGAGACACAGCCTCATCGCATAAACTACTAAGAGATGGGCATCGCTCTTCCGGTCAAACATTTGCCACCATCTTCAACTGCCTTCGCCAACGAATTCAACGACGTCCAGATAAGACGGGATATGAGAAGAAGGAGAAGGGAAGGAGGAGTCGATACGGGAAAGGTGGGGTGGTGGAAGGGATGAACGAAGGAATGAGGGAAAAGGAAACAGACAAGGAAGAAGGAGGCAAATTGGCAGACAAATGGGGAGACAGGAACAGACAGAGACAGACAGAAACAGACAGGAACAGACAGAAACAGACAGAGACAGACAGAAACAGACAGGAACAGACAGAAACAGACAGAGACAGACAGAAACAGACAGAAACAGACAGAGACAGATAGAAACAGACAGAAACAGACAGAGACATATAGAAACAGACAGAGACAGATAGAATCAGACAGAAACAGACAGAAAAAGAGCGCTTGAAAGCTAGAAAACAAGGAGAACGACGGTCAGGAATGAAGGAAGAAATGAACGATGCGAATATGGAAAGAAAAAAGAAGGCTTAAGGTAGAAATTAGGAATGAAATGGAAAAGGGAATAAGGGAAGTAATGAAGATGAAAAAGAATAGGTGAAAGACAGGGAGAAAATAGAAAGGACTTAGGGAAAGAAGGAATAAATTGAGGAAGAATAAAGGAAAGACACGAATGAGGGAAAGTAGAAAGGGGAGGAGGAAGAAAGTGAAAACAGATAAATGGAACGAGAGATAGGATGGAAGGAAGAAAGAGGGAAGATTGGTGGAAGGAAGAAAGAAGGGAAGATTGGTGGAAGGAAGAAAGGAGGGAAGATAGGATGGAAGGAAGAAAGGAGGCGCATGGACAGAGGGAAGGTCGAAACCGAAACGCCAAGTGGGACTTGAAGATAACAATCTCCAGGTCAAATATTTGACGATAGCCGGGACAATATCGGGTGAAATCCAGGAAAATAGAGCAGGATTATTCCGACGCAGGAGAACAGATTGGTTTGGTATTCTGCCTTCAGTAGCAAAAGCATGATCCTGATCATGGTCACCATGGTCATTATCACATGTCAGAACTGTACTGATGCTTGAAGTATTTAACGCTAACTGTACACTTCCTACAATTCTATGATAAAGCGTCTAATTATTGCTGTTCAATTACAATCTATTGTCTTGTTGTTCATCGAGAGCTGTGCTACCACTCTCCATTACTGAAATCCCAAGATCTTCTCACAAAAATCCCAAGATTGACCAGAAGTGTACCAAAAAATCCCTAGTAACTGAAAAGGTAAAAGTTTATTATAGTCATTATCATTGTCATAATCGTCTTCATCTTCGTTGTAAATGTATGTTTCTATTTGAATATTCAAGTCGGGTCAATTATGTGACTCTGTGTGTCTCTGATTTGAAATTTTGTCATCATCATCATCATCATCATGATAAGTAGCGATCATCAATTAAGAAATCATCTAATCAATCAATGTCTGTCATGATATCATCATTAATCATCATCATCATCATCATCATCATCATCATCATCATCATCATCATCATCATCATCATCATCATCATCATCATCATCATCATCATCATCATCATCATCATCATCATCATCATCATCATCATCATCATCATCATCATTTTACATCATCATCATCATCATCATCATCATCATCATTTTCATCATCATCATCATCATCATCATCATCATCATCATCATCATCATATCATCATCAACATCATCACCTGTTATTATTAGCATTTTTGCCGTCATCACTATTATCGTCGCTATCATCATCACCGTGTCACCATCTATCAACAACAACAACAACAACAGCAGCAGCAACATCATCATCATCATCATCATCAACAACAACAACATCATCATCATCATGAAAGCAGTCATCATAATAGTGGTCTTCACAACTAAGATGTTACGTCGAATTGCATTTTTTTTGTTTCTGAAGAAAACCAGCGCAGCGTATATACGATTAGTATACAATGCATGAATGGCTGCTATCTTTGCCCATTGTGGTCGATAGTAGCGCAGGGGAATTTCCCATTATCAGATAAAGCCACAGCTCTTCCAATTTCCCATTCACGACGCAACCTCTACCCGGCCCTGCTGTCGGAAGCCGGCTACTTAGGGCGGGCGGCCCCTCCGCCGCCGCCGCCTGCCCTAACCCTTACAGTCTGCCTTCCATCAAACCCGCTTCCGATGAAATGCGACTCTCGTTCCTCACTTAGCAGCTACACGAAAGCAGCATTAATGCCATTAGTGTATGGCATTCGTGTACAGATGTAAAACCTGTCGGACCATTGATTACTTCCAATAAATACCGCCAGTTAGCGCTGTGGTGCCAGTGCATTCGGCGTTCCACAGCCCACAGCAGAGAATCCACGATGCCTTTCTACGTTCCATGGAGTTCGTTGGGCTCCGATTGGGCTGGTTTACAATCGCTTGTGCGCCAGACGGCTGTCGTTAATGCAAGTCTCTTATAAACAGTTATGTGGTTTATTCTGTAAACCGGCACCTGTTAATGGTGCCGAGGATTTCTGGCAATGGTACGTGAGGTTAACGCATGAGTTGCGAGCAGCAGTTGTTCCATAATCCATACCTGCTAGAGGGGAGAAAGGAGGCGATTATCAGGACGGGTGGCAGTCATCGCCAATACGCAAGCCCTGAACACACAAACAAGCGCCGCTGCTATCGGCGCTGAGGAGCTTTTAAGCAAAGCGCATTCTCGCTCGAGCGCCAGCTCAACAGTTTGCTGAAAGGAAGATATACAAACAGAGCCGAGATATGCGAGGCATTTCTGCCTTTGGCATATAGACACATACACATATACATACAGATTTCTATATATACATACATACATAGCCTGCACATATATACAAATATATGCACAAACGTTTGCATGCAGACCTCTTAGGTTTTTTTATCGGTGACCACTTCTTCGTGTTAGAGATCTAGATGGTGTGATGAAAGAGGGCTTTGAACAAACACTGGAGGCAATTTATTCTAAATGACTCCCATCGACTAATTAATTACTGCTCTTACGATGATGACGATGACGACGATGATGATGATGATGACAATGGGTATGACCTTGCTGATGCTGCTGGTGATGATGCTGTTGATGACGGTGATGAGGAGGAGGAGAAGGAAGAGGATGAAGAACTACAGCGATGACAGCATCGACGACTAAACAGTCCTGATGGCAATGGAAGTGGTGGTGGAGAAGTAGGAGCTGGTAGTGGTAGAGGAAGAGGTGGTGGTAGGAGGAGGAGGAGGAGGAGGAGGAAAGAGGAGAGGAGAAGGAGGAGGAGGAGGAGCTGGTAGTGAAAGAGGAGGAGGTGGCCGTGTTGATTTTGGTGGTTGAGGAATTGGTGATGGTGGTGGTGGTAGTGGTGAAAAATGAGGTAGTCGTAGTGGTGGTGGTAGTGGTTGAGCAATTGGTGGTGGTGGAGGTGGGAGGAGTAATTGTGAAAAAAGAGAATGAGGAAGAGGAAGTGGTGGTTGTGGTGGTGGTGGTGGTGATGATAATCGTGGTCGTGATGGTGGTGGTAGTGGTGGTGGAGAATGAAGAGGATTGAAAGTTTTTGCTGATGATCTTGACT
>JACEVL010000789.1:320000-365000 GCA_020284085.1 Aporrectodea caliginosa | reverse complement strand
GCCCCCCCCCCCAACCCTGGCCAGGCTGGGTCTTGGGATTCGTGCAAATCCGGTGAGATTTTTTAGGGGGGTACCCTACATGGTCTGTTGTTTGACATTTTGCATTGAAGGTCCTCTTCTCCTCTTCCAATGTTTGTTTTATTTTCAAAGACATCACTAATCAACAGGTGACGGATTGTGCTTCACACAACATTGTCAACACAAGTATACAGAACAATAGTATTTTCTAGTTTTTATATTTATTTCAATAAATATCGGGTTTGCTAGTATTAACCGTAGTCAAACTCAAATACGGTTCAAACTACATCTTAAACCTCGGGCTAGCACGGTCCTTGCACGGGGACCTTAAATGGTGTGGTGTCCATTCGAACGGGCGAGCAGTGATGAAGGATGTCACCTGATCAATGAAAAATGAGCAGGGTGAGGCCTACGGTTGCTATACATTAACATTTAATATTTAGCTATGAGTCACAGTTGACAGCGCTGAAATAATAGAGCAATTTTGAGACACGAGGAGGCAGTTGCAGATTTTGCCAATGGTCTGTGGCGCTGCGCGCCTCAGTCGTGCCTCCTCTTGAATTCAAACCTCGCTAAGTCCCTGTCTATGCATATGTGTACATATTCACGAGTGTATAAAGGGGTTGTTGTGTGGTCAAATGCTCATTGTACAGTATATTAGTGTATGCATGTTTATGCGGCAGACACGAATGGCAAAGCATTCATAATCTCACGCGCGTATCGTATACACGTGTGTTATGTGTTGTATATATCCGATCATTTATATTGCGCCTTTCAAGAACCTCTTAAAGGTTCTCTATAAGCTCATAGCACGACAAAAAGAAGTTCACCTGCTGGCGAATGATACTCGAATTACTCTAAATAAGTCTTTATTTAACATACATGTATAATTATATGAATAAATATATATTATTATGTGTGTATATGTACATTTGTGTGTTTGTATATATATATATATGTATATATAATTTATATAATATATGCCATTATGTTTTTATATATGTGCGTGTATAATGTATATCATATGATTGTATATATATGCTCACATACGTATACAGACATAATTTATATATATAATATATATATATATTAAAGCTATTGATGTGTCTTGTTCATTAGTTGACATCAATCTGCCATTAGACACAGGAAACCGTATCCGTACGCGCTTAAGGCGAATGCACTTGAGCCATATGATAATCCACGGTCATGACTATCATACACGCAATGACATCGGTTTGGAAGGGTATATACGCCGTTACATATTCTATCCATATTCTTACACAAGTATAGCCTAACAGTTCATTATGTATTAGGTATACGAATGTGTGTAGCAAGACTGATTTCGAGAGTGTGTGTGTGTGTGTGTGTGTGTATTTGTATGTGTGTGTTTGTGTGATCGCTTGTAAATTAATGGCTTACAACCCTAACATAGTGTAATGTAATTGTAGCAAATTACACACGCAAGTGTTCTATGGGCAGAGACTGTTCTGAAGATGAAGAAGAGCTTACAATACGCTACTCCTGAGATGTAAGGCTGTAGGCCTAAGCATGAATATAAATTTTTAGCGCAGTCATTATTCTCCTCGGCATATAAGTGCGGTTGACCTAGTCCTCTGCCCTGCCGTCTGACCCTTTTTCCACAGACAGTGTGTTCTCACAGTGTGCTTGTTTAGTAGGTGAGTTACTTCAGCAGCTGCATAAGATGTAGAGGGTATAAGCGCTTTGTATAGAAGAACAGCAGTTCTTTAAGCCAGCCTGAGAGGCGGTCGTGGGTATACATGAAGACTTCGCGACTTCAATTTTCTTAATTTCGGCATATGATGGCCAGTCCTCTTCCTCGCGGTCTCATCTTCCCACCGACAGTGTACGGTCAGTATACTCATTATAGTGATTATACCGTAGCTGAGTTTGACTATTATTAGGCCTACGTTAGCCTAATATTGAAATAAGCTATGTCATGGCTCCGTGTGTGTTTTTTGCCTATCTCCCAAGGCCCTTTTATGAAATCGAGCTATAAGCAATTTATTAAAAGAACGTCTTGTTGTGGCCTCCAAAGAAAATGACTCGGTCCATGGCGAATTTTGTGGTCATCTGACTAACAAAACCACTGATTCCCTCAGCCACATTGACCAATTGAGTGCATTGGAAATTGTCCGGCCTGGCCAACCACTGTACTAAGCCAGCGGCTACAGCCGTCTAAATCCGTAACAGATGAATGGATTTGGCGCTGAAAGGGTTAATGGTCAACGTATTAAGTCGGAGTCCGGCGTCCATCCCATAATGGAGGCAGAACTCATTGGGGATTGCGAACTTGTTAGGCGTCGCAACGCTAGTGGAACAGTAATTCTGTAATTGCATTATCGCCTCTCCCACAGCCCTGCCCGTCGACATGTCCCGACCAATCTGAGACGACTCTAAACGCCATCGATTGAACCGTTATTTAATTAAGAAATGCGCTATACGAATTAGCCCGTGGTAATTTATGGACGGGCCCTCCAACTTGCGGTCCGCGGCGTCGTTTGCAGGTCAAAATGGCGGAGTGACGCTTCGCAGTGAACGCATTTTCTGTCGTCGTTTTCTGTTTAGCAACGAAGACCGACGCATTAAAAGAGGGACAGTCGACGTATAATATTGTTCCATTTGTCGGGCAAACAATCTCGATGAGGTAGTCTGGTTTTCTTTCTCGCCAAACGTCATTTACTGCTTCGGAGACGAGCGATTGAAGCTCTGTCTTCGGCAAGGCTGCTGTTCAGCGTATAGGTTTAATAAAGCTGCACCCGCTTTTTTGGAGAATTATTTGGAGGTTTCGGTCATATTTGAGTCAGTTCTCACCAGATTGTTTTTGACCTCAGAAGCTTTGGTGAATTGTCAGCTGTACACAACGATGGCGATGAATACATAGGTATAGTATTATAGGGGCACGAACCAGGACTAAGCAGTTCTCAATTAAATGCTCAGGTCCACCACTTTGGGATTCTCTTCCTCCAAATTTAATAAATATATTACACATGGCTCAATTTATAGCTCAATTGAAACATTATCTCTTGAACACATAAAAAGAATAGAATGACTCGATAGATTGTACCTTAGTTAAGATTGTTTATAATGTACTACTGTGAACATTATAATGTGTTTTGTTTTGATTTTGTTTGTTTGTTTGTTTTAAATCTTGTACTGCAATGTTTTGTTATTTAGTTGTTTGGCTATGATTTAGCCCTAAAATTGTTATTTAAGTTGAATTTTCTATAACTATATGATCATAAAAATCGTCTTGCCATCAGTAAATGTAATATGGAAAAGGGGCAGCCCTGCAATAGCGGATTATTTTATCCTTTAGGGCTGTCCTGTTGACGGCATCAGCAGATTAACATTTTTAAAAAAATAAGACTGATTGTTAATTAATTGTGCTGTTGTTGATTCAATAAACGGCTGATTGATTGATAGTCTATAGACAGCGGCATATACGGAGCTGAAATGCCGCCCGAGGGGCCGAGGCGAGACCCAAAATGCCGACCTTGTCCACTTGACTTTGGATATGCTATTTTCTCTAAGATGTTGTAATTTGCATGACGATCGTCGATCGTATTACATATATGCAATTTTATTTTATACAGTTTTTATCCTTTCTGGATTTATCACTTTTCACTGTAGGCCTACATGTATTTTGTAATTATCCGTTTTAGCTATACATTTTCAACTTACCGAAATCTATATTATTAGGTAGTTAAACATTTTATTGCATGGGTCTCTCCTACTTTTTTAATTTATTTTTATCTAACATTCACTTTTTTATTTTTCTTCAACCCTATTTGCCGCCCCTGCACAAGCGCCGCCCGGGGCGACTCTGCCCTCCCCATCTGAGTATATTATGCAAGGTAGGTAATGTCTCAGAAGGGTCCATCACCTCTGAACGGGGTTGCTTCTAAAAATCCCGCAGCATTCTTGTAAGGTCCGTGAAGGATACTATATTTTAGTGTCTAGATGGCCAATTTAAATCTGTGACGTTTGTAGCAAGTTCTTTGCCCTGGAACCCGAATAGCCTTACATCCGGTGCGAGTGTCTCTTTGCATCAACTATACAACTATTTATACGACATGAAACGACGTGACTGTTTGCACCTATAACGATTGAATGCGCATTCATATAGCGCACGAGGCGGAACTGTGTCACAATAGATGGTATACATTGCACAGTGTTCCGCCTATGAGCGGTTCTGAAAAAGCGTTCTGTAAATTTATCGATACGTTGCGTATAATGTTGGAATCTATATGTATAGACAGTTAGACACATGCCTATGCATACAATATTGTGTAGAATATATATATATATATTATACGACATGAAACGACGTGACTGTTTGCACCTATAACGATTGAATATATAAAGTTATATATATGATATATATATGCATGTATAAAATTATTTATAGCCTGGTTCCTTCAGAATGGTATCGTATAATACCGGTACAACATTGAAAGGGAGTAGCCAATAGTTCAATAAACCAAGCGACCGGCTCTAATTGCAATCCGCCCAGACCATGTCGATTTGTTTACAATGAAAGCGTTACATCTGAGAAACGGTGTAACGGTAAACAAAGGCGGGCGAACAATCGTTTGTATGCATGCGGCAACTGTGTCGAAATACGCGAATTTAAGGATGTGGAAGAAGTTTGGTCGACGAAGAGGGAAATCGTTGAAACATGTCGACAATCGATCGATACGTCGTCGGAGCTTTCTGTGCGAAGGCCTTTTCTGTGTCTATACGGACCTTGGCTATAGACCAGACCGTTTCATTTCATGCAGGAACAAATACAGGCTACAGTGTAATCTACTACGTGATTATTGTTGGCATAGCAGGATGGAGACAAAGGTAGTTGGGCAGAGCATAAAACAAACGAACAGGTACTACAAAAGGTGGGAGAGGAAAGATCCCTGACGGCAACAATAAGAGGGAGACAGGGAAGTTGATTGGTCACATATGCTGAGAGGAGACTCCCTCTTCAGAACTATTACTCACAGTGGCGGCGCCAGCCATACAATTTCAGTAGGTCGCGTCAGGGTCATAGGAGTTATTCAGCCGGTCAAAGAAATTAATGTTTAAGTTTGACGCATCAAGCAACGTCGGCAAAGAATACTTGAGCATTGCAATTTTAGAGTTTACAACATAGACTTCTATTGACTTACTACATAAAACGTAAAAAGTCGTTTAGATATAATATTGCATTAGTAATCTTATGAGACTGATGTTGATGTTTTATATGTAAAGAAGATCATTGAAACTTCCACAGAAATTACACAGCAGTAGGTAGCAAGTAGGCAGGTCAAAGGCCGGTCAAGAGTAAAATAGGCAGGTCGATTGAATTACCGCAAACCATGGCAGCGCCGCCACTGATTACAGAGGGAATAACGGAGGGCAAGGGAGCGATAGGAAGACCTCGATGAATACTGCTGGACTGGATGACGACGGATGAATACTGGAAAGGAAACGGAATGAAGAAGACAGAGGTCAAGAGGAGTGGCGCCATATGATGCTTGAACCTCTGCCTGAAGAGTGAAGACAGACAACTTGAAGAAGAAGCAAACACAAACGTACAAAGAAACAGACAGCATGATTGTTGTTGGCATAGCTTTCCATATGCAATGCAGATAACAGCTTTAGACTTTAAAGTCAATTCGGTAAGTGTAGCTTATACATTTCAACACTTGCAGGCAGTAGTTTCAGTGCATGTATACTGGGTGTAACTGACGGTATAGAAGAGGGAGACGTCCCCTCGTTGATTTAGACAGTTTGTTTGGATGCATTTTCCGCCTTCGTTTCGTACCTACCCATAAATCCTCATAATTGCTTCCAATCATGAACCGAGCCCTGAGTTTATGCAATCCAATAAGAATGCACCTATGGATCTACTGATGTTCGGTAATGTATAGTCCACTTTTAGCGTTGAGTCTTACATCAAAGCGTGCCTGTAGGAACGTATACCTCCGTTGGGCCATTTGCAACAACAGAAAGGTTTCAAACTAATCATCCAAACACATTCCTTTTCTGTAAAATGAATAGGGACCTTTTTTGTCGGTTCCTCAATGCTTTGAATTTCGCATCTGGCTATTCTACATTTCTGCATTTATTTATTTATACAATACAATACAACTGCACTTTGATTCTGCCCTCCTTCCAAAGTTCAGAAGTGCACACACGGCGATGTGGCAGATACAATTATATTGCAGAGCAATTGTGAGCGAAGGACTTCCTTAAGGTCTCTACTAGGGGACTGCGGGTATACCCGTACCCGCGGGTTTACCCGTACCCGTACCCGCGGGTCGGGTACGAATGTCACGGGTCGGGTCGGGTACGGGTAGGTCATCACGGGTACGGGTATACCCGGTTTTACCCGTGCCGACGTGAAGTATTTGGGGTTACAATGTCACCGTTACATATAATAGAGAATGTCGGCGCACAATGACCCTGACTGTGTATAAAACGTACTATTAACAGTTACTTAGTGTTCTAGCTGACAGCATGTATACCAAGGAGATAAAATGTACAGTGCAATTGAGACAGCACAACAGTTGCATGCGACAGGTTCCATAAGTTAACTGCCTATAATTATTAATTATTACTAGCTACTACAACTGCTGCTGCTGCTGCTGCTGCTGCTGCTACTACTACAACTACTACTACTACTACTACTACTACTACTGCTACTACTACTACTACTACTACTACTACTACTACTACTACTACTACTACTACTACTACCCCTACTACTACCACTTAGACCACTGTTTGGATGCACTTTCATACTACCACTACTACTACTACTACTACCACTACTACTACTCACTACTACTACTACTACTACTACTACTACTACTACTACTACTACTACTACCCTACTACTACTGCTACTACTACTACTAATACTAATAATACTAATAATACTAATAATACTAATCATAATAATAATAATAATACCACTACAAAGCGTGTCTGTAGGAACTACTACACCTCCTACTACACCTACTACTACAACTTCTACTACTAGGTTTACAACAGCTACTACTACTATCATCATCATCATTCATCATCATCATCATCATCATCATCATCAGCCTATTTATTATTATCACTGCATGCAGAGTTGTAAACCTATTGGCCTGGTAGGAAGGCGTGTTATTTATTTATACAATACAACTGTACTTTGATATTGCCCTCCTTGCAAAGTTCAGAAGTGCACGCGCGGCGATGTCGCAGATACAATTATATCGCAGAGCAATTGCGAGGGAAGGACTTGCTCAAGGTTCCTACACAGTATACCTGCCTCGGGTGAGGCTCGAACCCGTACTCTCCGCTTTACAGGCCGAGCGCTCTAACCAATCGGCCAATGTGCCCATGGTGTTTAAGTAACTGGATGATGAAGGAGGGTTACAGCAAGCTAAAGGAGAGGGCTGAACGACAGTAAGTATGACGAGTCATTGGCGACGTTGGAAGTACGAGCCTGCCTATAAATATAACGGGGCAGAGAACCAAAGAAGAGAAGTGTTTAAGTATAGGCCTAGTCGTTTCATTTCATTTGAAGTCTGCGTACATTACGGCTTTCCTTGCCTCGAATAGAGTTTGCTCGTGCTCTGTAAAAAGTAGTGTATTGAATCGGTCTAAATATGTAGACATATAGATGCAGCACATATATATATAATGCTGCGGTCTGGATCATCAATGTGTAGACTTCCATGCAACACTTTTCGTAGACGACTCGGCTATGTATACGCTACTGTTACAACAGACATACGTTGCAACAAATCTGTATAGAGAAAGACGTCTTTTAAGCATGCAGCAAGAATGTCTGCAGATTATTAGACAATGCTCATGGGAATTGTTGTTGACAATATGAAAGCAATTTTACTGTTTTTGTAGCATAGCTCTTGAATCTCCGATCAATATTATAACATGATATGTACATATATGTCTGATATATAGTCTGATATATATCAGATTGCAGGCTGATGTAGCCTTCCAAGCGTCTTCAAAACTGTATTATGATATATATATATATATGAGTATATATATTATAGTCTGATCTATATAATATAGTGTTCTTTAGAATCGCGGGTTAAAACGCTTCTTATGTAAAAAACAAAGCCATCGTGGTTCAATACGTCTTCAGAACTGTACTGTGCACTGAACTCTCTGTCGGTTCGATTTGCCTCTGTTTCTGGTGCAGAAATAGGAGGAAGATAAGGAAGATATATTGCATTCTAATATTTTGCAACGCTTTTGTGAAGTACCTAAAGGCACTAGAGCAAGTTTCCAGACAGATGGACAGATGGATGGATGGAGGAATACATAAATACATACATATATACATACTTACATGCAGTGCATAACTACACACAAACATACATACACGCATACATGATACATGCATACATACATACATACATACATACATACATACATACATACATACATACATACATACATACATACATACATGCATGCATGCATGCAATACGTAACTACACACACATACATATTATACACGCATACACACACATGCATACATACATATATGCAAACATACACACATAGAAATTTGTTCGATCTGCGGCAAAGTGCTGGTCTCTTGAATTGTTGTATAAACCATATCGAGAGCTATTTCTGTATAGGCCAACTGAGAACAGCTGTGTTTACGTATTGTGTGAAAGTCGCATTCTCTACTGCCTTCCGTAAAGTGCAAAAGATAAAGCGGTTGGACTAGATTTGGCTCACCTCTCAGGTATCTAATAAGACATACCTCTGGCGCTCTCTTGCTATACTGTACCGCTCTTTCTCTAAGTTAACTGCACTGAATTGCATTGTTCGATGTCATTTTCACTGAATTGCATTGTTCGATATTTTTTTTTAAATTACTGATCGTTAATTAATTGTGCTGTTGTTGATTCAATAAACGGCTGATTGATTGATTGATTGATATATTACTGTAAGTTTCTTTGATTGATTGATTGATTGATTGTAAATCTGTACTGCAGACGGTACTGAATGCTGTGTTGTGCTGCTGTGCACTTTGCTGCACTGTTCTATATTATACTGTTACTTTACTTCACTATTCTATGTTGTACTAGCACTTTGCTGCACTGTTCTGTACTGTTCTGTTACTACACTGCACTGTACTGTTTTGTACCGTTACTTTACTACAATGTTTTGTGTTGAACTGTTACTTTACTACAATGTTTTGTGTTGAACTGTTATAATTATACTTTACTACACTGTTCTGTACTGCACTGTTACTTGCACATTACTTATTGTGCTGTAATGTATTGTATTTTAGTGTTTGTTTATTACAAATTGCAGAACCCATCAAGTTGTCCTGAAATGTGGCTAGGAGCAACAACAGTAAAAAAATCTGACCCTAGGTACACCCACCCCTGTCCTGCTGCTGTCTGTGGAATAAATGAGTCTATTAGCATTATCCTGGGGTTTATCCTTATACAGTGGATGTTATAGATGGTAAGATGGAAGCCCCTGTGTTCCTGACCGACCAACCGACCACACGCCGGGTCGCTTGCAAGACGTCAACGCTGGACGAAACATTAAACAAGAAAAAGGCAATGCTGGCGTTTATATAGACCGAAGATTAGATCACCAGAGACGATTCCAACAGGCAAAGGAACATACAGATATGAACACACAGACATGAACGAACACACAGACATGAACACACATATGAACATGCAGACATGGACACATGAACATGAACACAAAAGCATGAGGTATACCGTAGACGAAGTCGGAGAACTGGAAGAAGGAAAGCCGGAGAAGGAATAATAGGAGGAGGAAGAGTAATAGGAGAATGCGGAGGCAAATAGGAGGAGGAATCTGAGAAGGACGGTAAAAGGAAGAATAAGAGGAATTAGAGGAATAGGAGGAGGGAAATCAAAGTGTAGAATGAATAGGAGTATTCTATAAGCGAATTGGAAGGTGTACAGGAAGAAAACATAAAAAGAAAAGAAAAACAGAAGGAAGACGAATAAGGGGAGGAATGTAGGGAGAAAAAGTAAGAGCATGAACTGGATAAATATACAGAGTAGGATTAGGATGAGTATGCGTGGGAAGACAATCCGCGGTACAGGTGGAGTTAGCCAACAGGAATTGTTTAATAATAGTGTTAAGTGTCTGCTAACACAAATAATTCTGTGAATCGAGCTATTTCACTGAATACGTATACTATATATAGTGTGGCGCATGATCAGAGGTGTCTGGATGTTTACATTACTGCTCTTGTCAGTTTTGAATCGTGTGATAGGTGACCTAATGCACTGTGACCTAATTTAGATATATATACCAAATGCACTGTTACCTAATGCACTGTGACCTAATGTACTGTGTTGCATCGTGTTACATTGTCTTGTATTACATTACACATTACACTGTAATGAATTTGCATGGCACCGCAAAAATTACATGCTTTATATAGTATCTATAGAATAACAATCAGAGGCGCTCTCAGCACGGAAACCTCTGCATAAAAGAAACGTCTTTAAAGACGGAAGCCCCTGGGTAAAAGAAACGTCTTTAAAGACGGAAACCCCTGGGTAAAAGAAACGTCTTTAAAGACGGAAACCCCTGGGTAAAAGAAACGTCTTTAAAGACGGAAACCCCTGGGTAAAAGAAACGTCTTTAAAGACGGAAACCCCTGGGTAAAAGAAACGTCTTTAAAGACGGAAACCCCTGGGTAAAAGAAACGTCTTTAAAGACGGAAACCCCTGGGTAAAAGAAACGTCTTTAAAGACGGAAACCCCTGGGTAAAAGAAACGTCTTTAAAGACGGAAACCCCTGGGTAAAAGAAACGTCTTTAAAGACGGAAACCCCTAAACGTCTTTAAAGAACGATAGACCAAAGAGGAAAAACCAGTCATTAGTTTAACTTTTTGCCTATTTCCTGTTGTTTGTTTCTTGCTATGCCTGGTTATATGCAAGTTGTGTGGAAGCTTAGTTGTGTTTTATTCACTCTGTTCGCTAGGTCTTCACTCGTTCGTGTAAATGTAAGAGCTAAATACTTTTGAAAAGACATTTTTAATCGTGTGCTGTTACCGAAAAGAAGTCCTAAGCTGAAGCACGATATGTACTTGTTGATGCTATGACGACGAATTCATACGCTAATTTTGTGTGCATCGCGTCGAGTTGAATTAATCTAATAACGACGATTCAGAAGTTATCATCACACGCTAATCATCAATCGACATCCGGAACTACAGCCTGTGTTTCCGATATCGCATTTCTCATCGCAAGGCAATAGTAGGCCCTATAGGCTCTCATCATACCACAAAAGTCCTTTAAAAGATTTTTATCAACATTTGACCAACGATGTTGTTCTAACTCGATCGTCTGCAAACTTTCCACAATACACAAAATGTAGGCTCTCTTCACACTACAAAGTCCTTTAAAAGTCTTATCAACATTACGTTTGACCAACAATATTGTTCTAACTCGATCGTCTGTAAACTTTCTACAAGACAGCAGTAAAGCACTCTGGACGTCACAAAGTCCTTTAAAAGATTATTGATTAACAACAATGTTGGTCTAGCTCGATCGTCTGCAAACGTTTTACACCCAAACGACCAACAAATAGGTCTATTCTGCGCAACAGTTTTCCAACCCGCTACACCTGTAACATTTCAAAACGATAAAGTCAGCGCCTTTCTCCAAATAAGAAGTCTTCCAGGCGAAAGTTGAAGGGACAAAAGTGACAATGTTTACTATTTTGTCCTTGTCCATCTCATCTATGTTTCAAGTTTGTCGTAGTATCATTTTGCATTTGCCTAGACCAGGATACTGTACTTTTTATCAAGATCTTAACGGAAGAAGAATAATATATTATTGTTAATATTTGATTGTATTTTAACCCTAAAAGAAATTTTTAAGGTTGATATAAGGTGGCAAATAGAGAAATTAGTTGATCGTCTTCCAAGTGTTATCGTAATGACGAACATTTCTTTATCCAGATTATTATTATTAATTATTAATTGTTATTGTTATTATCATTATATTTCTTTTAACCTGAAAAGAAAGCGCCTCTGAATAGTTATGATATATTGTGGCAACTAGAGAAATAAGTGTTTAACGTAATCACGAACATTATTATTATTATTATTATTATTATTATTATTATTATTATTATTAATTATTATTATTATTATTATTATTCATTCATTCATTCAATATTCGTTTATTCTTCTTCGTTTATTATTATTAAATGGAGATTTACAAAGCACAAGATAATAGACTCTATTACTAGAATTAATGCACAGCAAATTGTGTCTTTCAGTTTTGTTTAGCCAAATTGTGTCCGTCTTTCGACCATAATTCTCTCCTATTGAAACCGTAAATGTATAGTTGTATACGCATGTTGTTACTTCAATTATTTTATTGCCGTATTGTTGACCTAAGAGAGGTCCCAAATCTGCCATGAAACTCAGCTTTAACCGTCGATAACCACGGCCGGTAACATCGGCCGAGACCCATTGATCACGGCCGGACGACATCTTGGTTAAGAATTCATCAGAAACGTAGAACGTGGACATGTATTGTAGGCACGTGATCGATTAGGCGCCAAATAAAATGGATGGCATCACGTGAACCGGAAGACAATTACTGGTTAGTTAGAACGAGGTCAGGGCAAGGTCAGGGTGAGGTCAGTGCGGCGATCGATTACCTCGGGGGCAGAGAAATAGTGATCGACGCTATTCTGTGATAGGCCATTATACTATTGTTATGTCTCAGGTGCTTATTGTTTGGGCCGAACGATTGTCTGCAGGACAATCACGATTGTCTTCAAGACAACAGAATTTTACTGCATTCTACGACAGGAAATTGCATTGTATCGTGTTGTGTTGCAGGCCTATTGTATTGTAGCTTGATGCAGGATTGTATTGAATTTTGCTCTGTTGCGTTTGATTGTATTACTTTGTGCAATTTTGTGTCATTTTGTGCAGGAGCGGCGATTCCTTCAAAGGCAAATGAAACAACATTCTTCGATTTTACACCACTATCTCTTTCCTTTTTGCAAAAGTATCGCAATTTTGAGCACAAATATCACAGTGACACAATGAATGTGTGACAAATTTTATACCGGAAATGGCTATAATATCAGAAAAAGCGTGGGTTCAGACAATGACCTGCTACTACTGATTCAGGATTGGCATGCATCTGCAACCGGAAAATTACGAATTATGCAAGGCATCGGTGAGCAACGACCTTCGAGCTGTTATTGACCCTGGAGAAGCAATTCCTGACGAATTCTCTAGCTTTCACGACCCACCTGGAGGCTTAAATGGTGCACCCTACCATCAGTTCAAGGAGTGTTTGTCGGTGAGCATAACCGTGTGACGCTATAGCGGCGAAAGGATTGATCTAGTTTACGTTGTTATGCATAGCGCAAGCGGTCGAGGTCATACACTTTTATAATGTAATGTAATTAGTAATTTATATAGCGCCGCTCACAGCCGTAGCCATTCAGTAACGCTCCCAGTGCGAAACCCCGAGAAAAGCAACTGCATGCTCTTAATGTTACGCCTATGTAACGGACTTTCCAAGTTTTCCACTCTGGGTAAATGCACTATGGAAACGTATGGAAAATACGCTTCCAGGCGCTCGAGCTCCTCAAATTTACGAGTACGATTACACCTGCTGATGTCATTGTTAGAAAGGTCTTAAAGTAAATCGTAAAGTAGGTCTTAAAGTAAGTATTAAAGTAGGTCTTAATTTAGCGCTAGGATGCTTTGTATAACCTGCAATGAAGTTCCATTAAATAAATAATTACTACTACTAGCCGTAAATTTCAGTTAAATCAAACTGATACGATGTAACGTGCCATCGGTTGATGCCTTGTGCATTAGACACCGGCGCAATAGAAGTTGCTAATTACCTTACGTGAAACTGATTAGACGTAGCATGAGAAATTGATGAGATGTCAACTCGTTTTTTGTTTCAACCAGTCTCTCAACATTTCTACAACGCATCCAGCTTTGTTTCTCACATGGTCTATACGCGCATGACAGTGTGTTGAATTGTATAGTAAGACTCCTGTGTAGTATCATGTATCATACGTCGTTTGCATTGTATTGTATAGTATCCTATCGTTGCATTGTAATTGCTATAATTATTGGCGTTTAGAGGAGAAATTCCTTATATAGGTCCTTGACGTTGTATTGTCATGACTACGTGACTTTGACAAAGCCAGCGACGTCATAGCCTGAAGGGAGTTGAATACTGACGAAATGGTTGCTGAGAGAATCCTAAGACAGGACTTGAGTCGTAACAGAGGAATAGATATGACGGCGAAGTGAATATTATGACGTTAACAGGGAGAGATTTGTGATTGGGGAAAGGCATTTCAAGAGCGGAGAAATATGTGGAGAAAAATATCTCCAACGGGAGACAGTCTGAACAACGGCATCTTCACCGATGCATAATAGTCCATCTCTTCTACCAATCGTATCTGGTTATTAAGAAGAACAGGGAGAACAGGAACAAGAACAAGAAGAGCCAGAAGAACGAGAATAAGAAGAAGAAAGAAAACGAGAAACACAGGAAGAAGAAACAGCTCCTTGAGCTAATCCCGAAAGGCAGCCATAGGTACAAAGTGCTAGCGACTTCATTTTCTAGGCCTCGGCATACGAGGGCTTGTGGCCAGAGTCCTCTTCCCTCGCCACTTGGTCTCTCCACCAACAATTTTTGGTGAGACTGAAAATGTTATAGCTCTGGTCGCTAGGGGACAAAAGTAGCACCGCAATTTCTAAATTTCTGACTGCCCTTGACGTGGTTTTGAACCCCAGGCCTCTTGGTTGACAGTTTAGCACGCCAACAACTAGGCTATCGCGCAACCCCTCCCTGGTCGTTAAATTCCTTCTTAAGAGGAATTGCATGCATCTATTTGACTGCTCAGTATACACACGATCTACCTACCTGTAAGAAGAATCATCGTAACTATGACGTGGCTACATGTCCAATGGCTGTACATTGTATCACCATGGCTAGTAATCCATAATCGGACATGCGGCGGTTGAAGGTTACAGTCAGCGCTTCGATTCTGGTGACGTTACAGGCGAAGTTCAGACTTCGGTCAGCGATTAGAGGGAGGACTTTAGAAGTCGATTCTGCCCTGTTGAAATTTCCCAGAATTATTTCCAGCTATGAGCGATATATTCTCCCGCTAGACGTCTTTTCAGTCGCGGCGATAATCTCCTAAAGATTTCCCTGTAAAGAGAAAATCTCTGGCCATAATCAGAGTAGGTAAACAGGAGCGATAATAGCCAATAGCCACTGATCTGAGAATGTTAGTCCTAGAAGCTATGAATCGCTTCAGGACTCTACCTGTTCGAAAGCGCAACTGATTAGCGATAATATCAGTCCAAGGACTTGCTTCTATCAGTCCAAGAAAGCAAACATCCTCGGTGAAGCTACACTGTCGTTGCTCGAAGAGATTTAAGGTATCGGTCGCTAGGCAACACGTATTCGACCAATCGAAGCACCCTGCGGTCGTCTGGGCCAACAGAATGACGCAGAAATGACGTCACGTAGGAAACGAGACTGGTAAAGCTTTTTCTGGCAAAGCCACGTGATTGGAGCGTACATTTATAGCGCATACGAACATTGCCGGAAGTGTGTACAGAGCGGAAGTACGTCACCTGCAGAAGCGTAATTGCCTGTTTCCTGTTTCCGATTGCTACTGGCAAACTGCGAAGCGTGGAGCTGCTGCAGTAGCAACGCGTAGTTCTTCGCACATAATAACTAAAAATGTTCTAGCGATCTAGGATCGCTGGTGATGTGTTACACTTGCCAGTTGAATCAGTGTGCGAAGTATCATCACAACTTCCGGAAACACTACAGTTTCACGCTAACTCAACGAACTCAACAAAATCTCGACTTTATCTTAATACTAAGCATCGCAACGAGTACAACTGACCACAATCAGGTGTCGAACTCCATTCACGTTCTCCTACTTATCTCGCTCTTCCTCATTTCGTCGCTACAGTAATTTTCGCCCACTTTCAGTCGTCTTATCGTACGACGGGGAAGAGCGGTCGGCGGCGGCGCATCGACGCTCTGCGGCGGAATATCGCTTCCCTGGCAGCCGTGAGATCATTTGCGGCCACTGACAGGTCCCGTCTTCGTTCGAACGCACACGAACGACGTCTACGAGAGAGAGACTACTCCACCGTCGCCTCCGTTCAACTTTCCCTCGATAAAGGGCGCTCACAGTCGGCAGCGGCACCGGGAGACGAGCCAAGCCAGGCCGCCGTATTTATGCGATCGATCCGACGGTCAGCTCACGTACGCCTCGACCAGGACCGACGAACGCCGCCGCTCTACCGCCACGGGCGCTGCAGGGCGGGCGGACGGACGGACGGGCGCCTTTAGTCGACGGGCGAGCGGCCGGACGGACGGGCAGGCGGGCGAGCTGAGGAGACGAGAGCAGGTGCAAAATTTACTTTAAGGCGAGGCTGTGGCTGGCGTCGGTGGCGTGTTTTGCTGGGTGTGCCCCCATCGAAGAGAGGAAGATAAATTCACGGAGACCGTCTGCGCGTATGTTGTTGACTGAGCTTTTTGCCGAGCGTCGTCCATTGAGCATGACGATCACGTAGACTTGTACTACACTCAGCTGACATCAATAATACGTCACATGGGCAGACGGATGGCGTACGCGCAGGCGCAGATCTTAATGCCTACATCACTACATCCCATACATACACAAATACATACATCCAGATATACATACCTACATACATACATACATACATACATACATGCATACATACAGACAGACATACATACATACATACACACATACATACATATAGACAGACAGACAGACAGATAGACACAGACGGGAGTTAATAATGATTGAAGGTAGGGAGGTGTGCTTGTGCTGAGTGCTTGTAGGTCAGAAGGCCAATTTATTTTTTATTTTTGCTAAGCCAGAGACAGAGGCGAAATATTACCTGCATCGAAGGCAACGGAGGACATTTTGAGCACAGATTGTAGCTTAGTGGTGAGATTGGCTGATTCCAAGTTTTAGTAAAAATTTAACTTATTAATCTCATATAAACCCTACAAGTTTCTATGAGGCAAAACAGACTTTATTCAACTCACAACATAATATTGGCTGATTAATTACCATTGTTGAAATTATATATTTTTATACATATTATAAGGCCTATACATACATAAATACAACTATATATATATATATATATATATGCTTGTGTATAACGGACCAAGACTATTCTGCTAATTCAACAGGCGCCCTCTGACGAGAAAAGCTGTACAACATGAGAACACAAATTCGTTTACTTCGAACGTCGTTGAGCTCACGCATGCGCGAAAAACGATCGATGTGCAATCGTTTGTGCGCTTTCCGCCGCTCCCATATAAATGGCCGACTACGTCATCAGCTCGGTTTGTATTCCGTTTCCGGTTCCCTTTAACTTCCGGTTGAACGGTCACGTGAACATTTGTAGAATTCGGTCGGAGTCGAATTATTTTTAACAATATTAGACTCCATTGTAAGATGCTACGATTATGATCTTTACGGACTTCAAGTTGACCATGGACAGTTTTTATAGATGATGATAATGATGATGATGATGATGATGAGTTCTCTGACTAAGGGCAGGTTCATTGGCTTTTATTGCCACCCAAGAGATGAGTGAGATGTATTCCCCTTGGCCTTCTTCGCAGATAATTATTGTGGATGAGCAACTTGTCCATGGTCGCTATACGCCGGGTCTTGAGGAATAGATTCGAACCTGCGATACTCCGGTTACGAGGCACAGAAATACCGCTACACCACCGCGCTTTTATAGATTAGGCCATAATTTTCATATGCAGCTGTACTTCCCTCGAAAATATTTCGCCAGTTCAGTCTACAGATGTCAATGAAAGCAGTAGCAACATGCAGGCTGTTCGCTAGCCATTTGCTTACCCGAAATACTGCAATTCGAGCATTTCGTTGTCAAATTCTTATTATAATTGTTAACATAAAATGCAAATTACAAGCTGTATACTTTCTTGTGTTTAAATTATTCTTGTTTCTAATACACAATTGCTGTAAGTGACCTGCGTTTAAGATTAACTGAAGTCTAGAAGGAAGGCTACACTTTTCACCCAGATATCGAACGAGAAAGCTCAAACATTCAACTGTAATGACTGTATAGAAAGTTCGCACGCCCTGATTCTAGCAGCTAAAATAACTCTAATCAGCATATACAATGCAGCCGGAGGGTTGTGGGTTCGAATCCACCTCAAAGCTGCTGCTAGGGACCCTGGGCAAGTTCGCAATTGCTCATGCGCTGGCGTGAAACTCCGATTCAGCGTCCGCGCAGTAGTCGAAATGCCTCTGGTAGGGGCGCTATAACAAATGTTCAAATACAATACAATACAATACAATGCGTTTATAAGAAACTCTAGCATTTCAGTATATCTCTTCTGTAAATAGCCTATAACATGTTTATGTTGCGTTCGCGTTGTGTTGTTAGAAAAAATTAGCAGTTTCAACTCTTCTATTCCACGACGCAATGCAACTGTAGGAAAATCTATCAGTTTAAAAATCTTTATTCCATAATGCAATGCAGCAGTGGTAAAAATTTATATATTTTTCCGTACATCTGTTCAACAACACATACAATGCAGTTGTAACGTATGAAAACGCACGACTTTTGAAAGTGTTTACACACCGCCTGTTGGCAACGACACTGAGCTATGGACCTGTGAGAAGACTCGACAGCGGATTCGATGACTATTATTGGAGCAACGAGTGATCGAGATTGAACATTCAAGTCCTCTTTATCAAGGTTTATTAGTCGCTCGGACTTTTCCTGTCTTCAGACCGGTCAATATTTGCCTTGCTGTCGAAATATCACTGAGGTAACTCGAGGTACTAGTGGTAGATGCATGATTTCGGACCTTACTCGAGTGGAAAACAAACCGTTGCATATATATTTTTTAAATAATTCCGATTTCGGAAGAACCTTATGGTCCTTTGATTATCGTTTTGAGGAGGCTGGTTACTACTGCGCTTTTCTTTCGCCTCAATCTACGGGGTTCGACCCCAGGTGTGTTACTTATAATAGGATTGGCGCTTTTATTGGCGAGCCACGAAAAAACGGGAGGCAGGTGATTCTTCTTTTGCGATTCGCTAATTGCATCTCGTCGCCAATGACAAGGGAGAATCCGGCTAAGACCTCTCCACTCCAAGGTGGCTTATTCCAAAAGGTTAATTAGTTACGATTATCACGTCTTCACATTGAAGTTCTTTAAGGTTAGGTTAGAGATTCTGTGGGGACAGCCATCGAATGGTAACAGAGACAAGCCTGAATCCGTTCTTGTCCATTCGCTTCTGACGACCATAATATCATACCCACGCTGTTCGTCTTGTGACAATCGAAGCTCTTCTCTGCGTCTCTTATAAGCCAAATTGTATTGTTTGCGAAGAAAGACAGTCTCTGGTCTCTGATGCTTCGAAGCATCCATGACTTAAGGGGTTTCTTCCTCTCGTACTCTGCTTTGATGCTACACCGCTTGTGAATCAGATGCTACCCTGCGCCTGTCCTTCGAGTGGCGCTTTAGAAGTTTGGAGCTTACTATTACAGTTACTGCAAATCATACTACAAGCACTGAAGAAGTTGCTGATCGGAGATAACGACCATCGTGGCCTGCAGTCAGGCACTTCTGCCTCAATATGCAATAAAACCATCACTCTTATGTAGTCGCTGGCAAAGTTGTTTGCGCTCTGAACAGCGAGTAATGTGCTGTACGAATGACCATGATACATGGATGAACGCATCCAAGAAGTAGGCCTATACAATACATATACAATTGTACATGCATCCATGCAGGCATGTGAGTATTTAGGCAGGTACTGTATTGTATCGTATTTAAAAATTTGTAAAGCGCCTCGATAGAAGAACGTTCGACATTCTCTTCCCACATGCTCTGAAAAGGTAAATTCCTGGTCCAAGGTCACACCCAAATCACGCAGAGTAGTAGAAAAGAAAACTGAACGGAAACGATGCTGTAAACTATAGTCAGATCGATTTGACATACCTCCTCACGGCTGCCAAGCCAGACGTGCTGGGTTTTTAAGGGGTTCAACCGGAGGCGGCGGTTGGACGACATCCAGGAACAGATTTCCTCCGGTGCCTGAATCATTTTCTCCACCAAGGAGGTAGCCTCTACGGCTGGTCCGTGAACATGTGTCTGGGTATCATCTGTATATTGATGGACCGTAACTACCAAAGAAGAAATGAACTGGATTAAGTCGGCGGTGTAGAGAATATATAGAAGAGGCCCTAAGATGGAACCCTGCAGGATACCAAGTGGAACCATGGACCAGAGACAAGCTGAGCCAACCCGAATTGACGGATGAGGTGTTGAATCGGGCTGAAACAATCTTTCATAATTTATGAGGATTACATGGCTTGATAAGCAATGGAAACACCGCATGATAAACCGGAATTTGTGCTCAGAACACAGACCTGTAAGGAATAGGCATCAAAGCTGTATCGGCGAATCTTTAGAAAAAATGCAATAAACATTAATGCTTGTTAAATGCTTAAAAGTTTACCATGCACTAAAACTTGCAAAGCCATTGACGTGGAACTTAATTAAGCAGAACACGTGAACATGTTTCCATTGCAAATCTTGTAGTTCTATCAGACGATCGAAGACCAGCAGATGGTAGTAGTAGTAGTTTCATTTTAACGACACTGTGTGATTACAAAGATCATTAGCGTCGCCCTCCTCCTTTTTCCAGGCTTGGAACTGGCACTGCCAGAAAGCGAGCCGTGGCGGAGTTACCAGCAGATGTGGACACTGGACGAAGACGGTACATTAATAATCGTGAAGCAACAGTGGACGACCGCTGCATTACAATACAGTCGTCGTTACGTTACATGTCCCGAACCCGAGATCCATCACATGTGCGAAATGTGGGCAGAGGATTAATCCGGACGAGTCGTTAAAAGCTTTGGCCAAACACTGTATTAATCACCGGAGACGTCGCGTCGACCCAGGATAGATCAGAGCAGAAAGCCTTTCGCCGGCAAAAGATTCGTCAGCGGTGAAAACACAGAAGCCATGGACTCAGGAAAACGTATTGAACAAGTATTGAACAAGTACTGAACAAGCATCGAAGAAATGTTGAACAAATGTTGAACAAGTATTGAACAAGTGTTGAGCAAGTATTGAACAGCTATTGAACATGCATTGAACAGATATTGAACAGGTATTAAACAAGTACTGAACAAGTATTGAGCAAATGTTGAACAAGTGTTGAACAAGTGTTGAACAAGTGCTGAACAAGTACTGAACAAGTATTGAATAGGTATTGAACAGGTATTCAAGTTCTGAACAAATATTGTACAGGTATTGAGCAGGTCATGAACAAGAGCACAGACCACATAAGAGATAATTCGCTCCTCAGGCCGAAGCTCGACCCTGAGGAACGAACGTAGGCTGTACGCGTCAAGGTCTGCAGGCCAGCTGGGTGGGATCCAACTTCATATGGACATGTCAACCGAATGGTTGGGCGCTCGCCTTGTAACCCGGAAGAGGAGCAAGGAAAAGCAATAGAGGAAGAAGAAGAAAATATGAGGTAGAAGAAGAAATAGAGGAAGAAGAAATAGAGGAAGAAGAAGAAATAGAGAAAGAAGAAATAGAGGAAGAAGAAGAAATAGAGGAAGAAGAAGAAATAGAGGAAGAAGAAGAAATAGAGGAAGAAGAAGAAATAGAGGAAGAAGAAGAAATAGAGGAAGAAGAAGAAATAGAGGAAGAAGAAGAAATAAAGGAAGAAGAAGAAATAGAGGAAGAAGAAATAGAGGAAGAAGAAGAAATAGAGGAAGAAGAAGAAATAGAGGAAGAAGAAGAAGAAATAGAGGAAGAAGAAATAGAGGAAGAAGAAGAAATAGAGGAAGAAGAAGAAATAGAGGAAGAAGAAGAAATAGAGGAAGAAGAAGAAATAGAGGAAGAAGAAATAGAGGAAGAAGAAGAAATAGAGGAAGAAGAAGAAATAGAGGAAGAAGTATAGTCCACAGTGGTTTCAAGCGTTTGCTGAATAAGGAATAGAAAACGAAGAAGGTCCTGCCACAGGTTACTATTATAGGCAAATTATTCCAGAAAACTGGATCTTGAAAAATCATGCTGCATTGCACCGGGTTTGTAAATGGATAAGGGATCACCTACGCAATACCAGAATATTGTTTATACGAACTACGGCACTCAAATCTCTATTATTATTATTATTATTATTATTATTATTATTATTATTATTATTATTATTATTATTATTATTATTATTATTATTATTATTATTATTATATCTTAGTGAAGCCACATAGTGTTCATACTGCAAGGTTTGGTATATGAGTAGCAAAAACGAGTTGATAGGATAGAAAAAGGCGCTCTGTTGTCAGACATATTATGCTTCTGGGGCGTTTCTGAGGATTCGGGTAAACAATGTTTTGCCTCCGCCTTTTTGTCTGTATAAACATAGTTGCGTCTTTATTACTTATAAGTATACAAACAGTAGCCTATCTTTATATAGCCAAATTGTGTAAACAAGAAGTTCCAACGTGTCTTTCCGACTCACTTCTGATTGACAATCTGTGTATTCTGTGGCTAAGTGCATACCACGGCGTTACTGTTTTTACGACCTCTCCCGAGGACTTCATAGGGATTTTATGTGGCAGCAGACCTTCACGGCTTCAAGCAGTCTGGTAAAGCATTTCTCTGCTAATGTGGCCAGGACTCTCAGGTCTGATAGGCTAAATATGTGGTCGATAGCAACACTTTCAATCTGACTAACATAGGTGGCCACATCATTAGGTAAGAGTCATTGCTAGATGCTTCAACATTGGCACTAAATAGTCCTAACTATATAGCCTAACTATGTAGCACCAATCCCGAATCATTTCTCAACTCCATACCTAACTACAACAACACGAACAGTTCACTCAGACTACTTGTGTGTATGAACGACATAGCTGTAGCCACATGGTGTCTGTTGCATGCATACATACACAGTTTCTGAAGTACACGCGATTGCTATTTGAAAGAAGCCAGTGACAAGCGTTGCGAGAGCAAATCCTGAGCTAATCGCTGCCAGCGCTGCAGCCGTAGACTTTTAAAAGGTACTTTATTCTACACAAAGGCACGAGTACGAGACTCTTGGGTCGGATGCTTCACGAAGAATGCGCACTGAGAGACATATGGGAGCAACCGTTTGCGGATAATTAACTGGTCCATAACTTGCATAGCAGACGATCAGAAAGTCTCTCTTCCCCGAATGTCTAGTTCAGTGGGTCCGTTTGTGATGCCCAGCGCTGACAGCACCACTTCAAGATACCCGCACGTCTTCGGTCTATGCATAATGTAGACAAATAAGCCTACCAGCTCTGTTTCATATAAAACCTCTGTTAAACGGAAATTTGCTTCTTAAACTATCAGTCATGTCTAGTTCGTTTCAATTGTGTATTGCACTCTCATGCAGTCCATTTTGATTTTGCACTGTTACTATTGCCAACTATTGTCCAGAAAAAGGTCAATCTAGCTTCAGCGGGCCCATACGAACCTTCTGGATTGACCTTTTGACTTTTTCATCATTTACTGAAACTTTTATAGTTTGTACTGACTGCAGTTCTATGTGATCTTGTGGTGTTGATGCTCTGTCAGTAAATGGCTTACTAACTTACTTACTTAGTAGTGTTTCTTCCATGATTCATTTTGGAGATATGAAGCAGCAATGTTTTAGGCTACTTGTCAAGAGAACTGAGATGGGAGGGAGGTCAAATATTTTACAGATTACCAAAGTACAGGAACTAAGGTCAAAAGTCTATGTGTTACACACGAAATAACTGATTACTCGTTAGATAGTTCAATTTTATGACACCCTAACATCGTTTCAGTTACTTAGCTGAGAGGGGTTAGAATACGAGCCAGTGGTTGAACTCCCAGCCGATCGACAACTGAAACACTATAGCTGCATCAGATGCATTTTAAAGAATGGGCCAATCAATCGACCAATCTTTCTAGTCAGTTAGTCAATCAGTCAATCAATCAATTCATTATAATTTATACCACACTGAATGTTTGCAATCAAGACATTAAGATTCTAAGCAAGTCTACAACGCAACAGAAGTCGAAAGAAAGCTTAGTTTCGTCTCACTTTCAAAGTAGGCCTATAATAATTATAATTAATCAAGTAACAACAACAACACCAACAACAACAATATTAGTAATAATAATAATAATAATAATAATAATAATAATAATAATAATAATAATAATAATAATAATAATAATAATAATAATAATAATAGTAATAATATCAATAATAATAATAATAATGATAATAGTAACAATAATAACAATGATAATACTAGAAACACCATTTGCTAGAACGATGCTAAGTTTATCATCAAATTCTTAATTTTTTAAACACCCTTAAATTGCTATCAAGAGAAATTATATGGACTTCAGCTGCGTTCCGTTACAATACTCCAAGCCACAGAACTTTCATCATGCAATACGAACGGTGAGAACTGCTCAAAATACATGCTGCCAACATCAACAAGCATCGTTGTCACAAGATGTCGTTAAGCTGTGTATTCGCTTAATTGATCTCTAGAGATTAGGAAACTAGGGTTGCACGAAATGGTTCACAAGACCTCGCACAACAGAGGCATTGAAAGGCAAAAGAACTCATGTCACAGGTAGATAGGAGACGTCTTCCTGAGCGATTGGCCGACCACAGCTAGAAAGTTCCTCTGATTTGGCTGTTTGGGCTACTTAGATCGATAGATGGATGGATGGATGGATGGATGGATGGATGGATGGATGGATGGATGGATGGATGGATGGATGGATGGATGGATGGATGGATGGATGGATGGATGGATGGATGGATGGATGGATGGATGGATGGATGATGGATGGATGGATGGGTGGGTGGGTGGGTGGGTGGGTGGGTGGGTGGGTGGGTGGGTGGGTGGGTGGATGGATGGATGGATGGATGGATGGATGGATGGATGGATGGATGGATGGATGGATGGATGGATGGATGGATGGATGGATGGATGGATGGATAGATAGATAGATTTATGTATCACCAAAAGTCTTATCGGTCTTGAGAAGATAATAAATATACTCCGTGAGTCGCTACTGCGCTGTTATGTTGCAGATACTGGATTCCAAGTTAACTAAGTTAACTGTCAGCCGTGCCCGGGAATACGCTGCGCATCAAAGTGGTTGAACACGTCTCCTATGGAAGCAGTTAATCAAAACTAAACGTTGATATAATTAAAAGAGGAAATGGCTCGCGGAAAAGCTTTGATAGTTGCGCACATGGTCCTGAATTTATGCACTCTTACTTGAAAGGAATGTCTAGTTAAAGTAGATAACACTGTGCCAGAACACCAATGTATTATTGCAACTTCATTGCAATACAATACAACACAATACAGTTGTATTTGAAATTGCCTTTCTTTTAGAGTGAAAAAGCGCACACGCTCTCGTTGACCAAAACATCGATGGCGCTGAGCAACTAAGCGTGAAGGACTATCCGGGTCCTTACACAGTGACCGCCTCAGTGGAGGTTGGAGCCCGTACTCTACGCGTTACATCCATTCGGGTACCGTGTCCTGTATGTTTTTTCATGACAGAGGTTTTACATGCACGTTGGTGTAGCGGTTATCGTGCTTGTTCAGTATTAATGTGGAAGTCCAGAGTCAAAGCCTGGGAGAAAAGAAATTTTACCTATTCCAGCAGAGCTATATATGCGAGGTATACGCTCTCTCTCTCTCGATTTTGATGCGCCATCGTGTGATGCTATGTGAATCAGACACCAGATCTACAGTAGTTGCTAATTAATAATAACTTTAAGTGGCATATAGCCGAATCTTATGTATGCATTTATGTATTTCTGTTTGTATATTAAGGAAGCATAGCTCAGATAGGTGACCACTGGTGATCTCCCGTACACACGCAGAACCCAAACGAACAGCATTAGTGTCTGATGCTACGAGACACTACTATCGATGACTGTGGGTCTAATTTTCGAAAAATAAGCCCGTGTCCGCGCGTGCCAGGAATGATTAGATCAAAGAAGATCGTGATCGGTTGAAAGATCTTAGAAGACTCGTGTTGTTTTAGTCGAAATTTCCTTTCAAGCGACGATGATCAAGTTATCTGTTGATGCGTGAACGAATATCCAGATCCTTCGTTCGTATGTTTCGACGACAACTTTAATTGGCTTTCTTTTTAACGGTTCTGCGCTGTGCAAGTCTCTCTGCCTTATTCATTCGTATTTCGCGGCCGATATCTAGAAGGCTCCATAAGAAACCCAAAAACCTGATAATCGTTGTGTGCTGACCGGTGATATTTGAAGGGGCAAAATAAGTTGACTATGAACTGTTTCCAGCTAATGTTCAAAGAGCAGTTCGTGTTCCTTATCTCGCTTTCATGAGCAAGTTATAAACGCGTTATATAAATACTCAGAAAACTATACCTACGCACGTAGGCTACGTATATCAATCAATCAGAATTTATATAGCGCCCCTTCAAGATCCCTACTCAGAGGCGCTCCCGACCCAGGCCATACGGAAGAATGCAGTCTTCAACAGTTGGTGAACTGAGAACAGTTTGGAAGGTGTCGTAAATCTATAGTGTTAGCCCGTTCCAGGTTGTTGGACCAACCACAGAGAAGGAACGGCTATGCATGGTTGCATGGTATATAGCCTACACACTGCTGTACATCCATTCCATCTTCAGCTGTCGACGGCAATTCGTTAGTTGGTTCTAGGTGTGTGCATGGGCCCGCCACTGGTGACTCTTTCAGCGCATTGTGCTTTGTTTTGATAACTGATGCAATATATTCGTTTGTAACGACATTTAGCATCATAAAGGCTGTCCTCTGAGTAGATACATTGAAGGGGCGCTATATAAATGTTCAGTTACGTTACATATACATGCACATACTACATACACGTACACACGCACATGCATGCATAGACAAGCACATACATACATACATGCATGCATACATGCACACAAACACAAAAGTATGAGCAAATGAACAAGTTAGCACATGCAGACATTCACGCATACAGTATGCGTAGCCACACCATTTCCAATATTAAACATGGTTATTGCATGTCTCGTTTTCTATTTCAAGGCTTCGTGAACTTCATTGAAAGTGTAAACAATTCCTAGACCTTGGCTCGCATTATTATATTTTACGAATATTTGCTTCTGTATATGAGAAAAATATCCAGTGTCGTGTCCAGTAGGCTCTCTGCGCTTCCATTTGATGGTCAACAATAACTGGCGAGATTCTATATTTATCGAACATTTCATGGAAGTCTTATTTATAGAACATTTAATAAGCATTTTGTGCTTGGTAGATATTGCACGCAAACTCGGCGGCATGTCCTATGCGGCCATTATTTGTCGGCTATTAACTGTCGATCGAATTGTTCTATTGTACCTGGATCAATCGCGCATGCTATATAGTGCGTGTTAACCATGCATGCTAACTATAGTTGCTAGCCATTCTAACCATGCATGCTCACCATCCACGCAAACCATGAGTTCAAATACAATCGAGCTTTTGTCTCATCCAACGTCTCAAAACACCTACGTCTTATTAAATATACTCTGTATCTGTATATATACAGATACAGAGTAAATACATTCTGCTCTTATATAATTATGAGTAGCCTAAATGTAAATTGTTATTACGTGTTCATGATAAAAACTGCTTTGTGAAGTTTGTGCTATATATAATTATATACAGTCAAACACGATTAGCCTATACACAACCATGAGCCGTATACTCGGCTAGTTTAATTTTGGCCAGAGAAGAAGAATGATTGTGTATAAAAACGTTGTATCTGCCACACACATCAGGCTGATGGTTGTGTATAGTCATGTGTGTGAATGTGCGTGCGAGTTGCGTGTGTGCCTGTGTGTGTGTATGTGTTAGCGTTGGTGTGTGGGAGTTATGTATAGAAAGGCTGTAAAGATAGCGTGCTTGCGTAAGCGATTCTTTAATAACTCTTCATATATGCCTGAAGTCTTTCAGAAGTCTCTTCTAGAAGCTGAAGGATCTTTCTGTTGAAGTGCAATAACGACCGCTGTCATCCAACAAAAGGAAACATTGTTACAAAACCCAAGTATGTGGGTTTGTGTCTTTGAATTGACCTTTGTGCAGTCATCTTGAACGAACAACCTGAATGCTCTAGCTGCTTGAATGAATGAATGAGTGAATGAATGAATGAATGAGCGTTTGAGCGAGTGAGCAAGTGAGTGAGTGAGAGTGAGTGAGTGAGTGAGTGCGTGAGTGAGTGAGTGAGTGAGTGAGTGAGTGAGTGAGTGAATGAGTGAGTGAGTTAATGGCATTTCTGAGTTCTCCTAAACGCGCTGTACACGTGGCTAATCTACCAAGCACACTCAAGAAGGCCACGGAGCCATGCAAGCTAGAAAAAAGTTATTATATTTTGGAACCTGTTTTTCTCTAAACGGTGTGAAAATAGTTGCTCTTAGTGCTGTCTGGAATTAGACTTCAGTTATCAGTGACACTTCGAAGAATCTGCGTCTGTGTGTCTATTTGTCTGCTTCCGTCTGTCTGTCTATCTGTCTGTCTGTCTCTTCGGGTATCATCAGTTATACGTACAAATGTATACATGAGGAAAATCTCACTTGAATATGACTTCTCCTTGACATTTTCGAAATTGGCCGAATGCTTTCTATGCAACTACGCGTATTACAGGCCAATATCAGTCATATTGCAAAGGTGTCTTTCATTATAACGGGTTGTCATTTCTGCTTTCAAAGATGAATAGCCAAGTCAAGTTTCCCAGACAAGTAGTAGTCTCTGTTCGTAGGAAGACTGCAGCTTCTTTTTCCGAAGATGTCGCCTCAACTGACATCTACCGTTCGGAAAGTATTCGCGCCGAGAACTTTTACTCTCAGATTGTTCTCAAGTTGATATAAATTGATATGCAAATGGTAAATATGCGATGAAAATTATCAGAAAGTTTGTCATGGAGGGTGGTGTTAGTTAGTTAGTTAGTTAGTTAGTCAGTTAATTAGTCATTTACCCTATTGTATCCGTCCGTCATGTAGTACTTAACCCGGTGCAGTGATGTGTTTAAGTTGTACGCCGTATAAACTTTTGGTGTGAAATGTAAATACTACGTAAAGGCTCTGTGTTCGTTTTAAAGTTATATTGGATTTTGGTGCATGGTCCTGCGAGAAGAAGGTTTGTGTTAAAATAGTGAAAGCTATGGAGAGAGGACCTTCCCTGTCAACATTATATATAGTATCAATCAATCAATCAAAACTTTTTTATTGAAGCCAAATCAAATCATGCACAGAACATTTCAACATATAATAACGAGATTGGCCGCAAGAGGAGTCCCAAAAGGGATCAAGATCCCGCTAACTAGGGACACCTATATCATTTTCAAAGTCTTAATTAGTGACAGCACAGCCAAAGCCTTGACAACAGCGCAACAACAAGACTCATACAGCAAAGCTAACAATAATAGTACATAGTACAAAGTAAATTATCAACTAGATTCCAAACACTATAAAATAAAGAAAATAAAGAAAACCTTAACTAACAGTATTTTAATTTTAACAGTAGTGCAAGTCCAAAGCCCGGAAAGGAGTAGGGTCACGTCAACGGCCCTTGCAGCGATAAGATGTCGTTAAACATTGGAAACTATAGGAAGATGCAGAGTCGGATCTCCGGACACAACTTTACAGTGTTGTTTCCCTTTTGAAATCAGTAGTAAATCCCGAACCTTCCTTGGAGAAAACGGGACGCTATGGACCGAGAGAGTTCAGAACGGTTATTTTACGACGAAAGTAAAAGTCTGTGATATAGTTGGATATCGTAGAAAAGGGTTGGAATCATTCCCGCACCCTGGATGATATGTCGAAAATCACGACCGTCATAATGCATACATACATAATTACATATATTCATTCATTCATTCATTACTTGACTTTATATAGCGCCTCTTCAAGGGAACTACTCAGAGGCGCTCCCAACCCCAGCGCGGCCAAATATAAATAAATAGTTATAAATACATGCGTATAAACATGCATACATATGTATACGTATACGGAGAGTGAAGTACGTGTTTTGCAGGTTATATAAAAAAGTTATGCTCACATTATAGACATGTTGAGCTATTATGTGTGATTGTTAAGTCACAGTCTGAGATGTGGAAGAACCGGTCATTTTTGTCTTGCATGGTATCATTTAGCTTCCTATCATTAAAGTATCATCCTGCTGGAACATACAGCTAGCTATTTCTGCAGCATAATCTGTGTGTATTGCGCGCTCGCTTTAAAGACAGTGAAATGGAATCTCTTAATGCGTTCGGATGACAAGTCATGTCAAGATGTCTTTTAGACGACTACAGAAGAACCGTCGACAGAAATAGCTCTCAGAGTATTAGTTGCTTTTATTTCATGTTTTAAACTGTACAAGTACACATCTAAGGTATATTTGAATGCTATATATGTATAATTATGTGCGTGCATATGAGTACGTACGAACGTACGTGCACACGTTGGTGTATATGTACACATATATGCATGCTTGAATGTATTATGTATGTATATATGTATGTATATGTATATGTGTCTATGTGTATGTATGTATGTATGTATGTATGTATGTATGTATATATATGTAAATGTGTAGGTATGTATATGCGTATGTAATGTATGTGTATGCATGTATGTATGTGTGTATGTATGCATATGAGTATGTGTGCGTGTATGTATATGCTAACAGTGATTGAGTGGAGCAAGATGTTCAATATATAAAGGATGCATGAGGATACTTTATAATCTGCCAAAAGGGTCTGATGAATGAGCTTCGTTTACAGATGCAATCGAAAACGGTGATGCAACAAAGTTTGTCTGTCTGTCTGTCTGTCTCTCTCTCTCTCTTTCTTTCTGTCTGTCGGTCGGTCGGTCGGTGGGTCTGCCTCAGACTTATAGCTTTAATCGGCAAGGGAGTTGTTCTATCGGACAGCAGAAACCTGGGAGGCATGTATATATGTATCTCTGTGTATGTCTGTATGTGTATATATATCTATGTATTATATAAGTATCTCTTACTTATAGTGGTGCAGGTCTGCACATCGGGCAACGCGTCTCCTCCACTCCTCTCTGTCCATCGCTAGCTCCTATAGGCCTCGTCCCACGACATCTCCAGGCATTCTCTGATGGTTTCCGGCCAGTTCTTCCGTGGTCTTCCTCTCTTCCGTCTCCCTCCAGAATTCCAGGACATCACTTGTTTGACTCTTCTATCTTCATCCATACGACAAACATGCCCCATCCACTCCAATCTCTCTCTCTCTCTCTCTCTCTGTCTCTGTCTCTGTCTCTCTCTCTGTCTCTCTCTGTTTCTCTCTCTCTGTCTGTCTCTCTCTCTGTCTCTCTCTGTCTCTCTGTCTCTCTCTCTCTCTCTCTCTGTGTCTCTCTCTGTCTGTCTCTCTCTCTGTCTCTCTGTCTCTGTCTCTGTCTCTGTCTGTCTGTCTGTCTCTCTCTCTCTCTCTCTCTCTCTCTCTCTCTCTCTCTCTCTCTCTCTCTCTCTCTCTCTCTCTCTCTCTCTCTCTCTCTCTCTCTCTCTCTGCTCTCTGCTCTCCTCTCTGATAGTTTTGTTCGGTATATTATAGCGCCCTGCAGGTACAAGTATGTATATATGTATCACTATCTCTAGATATATGTCCATACACTTACTATTTCCTAGTTCCTATAACTAATTCCTATAACTAATTCCTTAAAGTACCTTGCAAAGGGTTGCGACCCGGTTGCGTATACATTAGCCTAAAGTGGTATTGAAATGCATTTAGCAGAAAATGTCTGAATATAATATACGTGTAACCATGACCGCAGAGCCACGTTTCTTCAACAATCAAAGCATTGACTTCAACTGATGCATCAGCGGTCAACAGCGCATCGATTGCAAGCGATCGCTGCCCACGCGTCTGCGAGTGCCCGCCAGTGGAGGCATCATTCAAAAATCGAATGAATTCAACAGTCTTACTGAATTATGTAGAGAGTAGGATGTGTTTAGAGCAAAGGCCAGATTGACCAAACTGTTGGCTTTTCATCGTTGGCGATGAAATGCGTAACAGGTCGAGGGAAGAACAATTATAGTCAAACAACAAATGCGGTGATTGTCCTAATGTCGGCAAGAAAATCTGTCACTGTTTTGAGCAAATCGTCCATGCAATTGCTGCACTTAACTGAACTTGATCTGAAGTTAATGGTTGGTTGGAACATAACAGTTGAATCATGATTGGAACATAACGGATGAATGGAACGTAGAGGATAATTGGAACATAGCATATGAAAAGAACAGAGAAGTGTGATTGGAACATAAAGGATGAGTGGAACGTAGAGGTTTAATTAATGGAACACAGAGGGTGAATGGAACATAATGGGTGAGCGCAGTATGTGAGGATTTGAACCAGGAGGTGTTGCCATCAAGGTGAGGATGTGGAAATAGACCCTTGAAAGGTTTAAGCTGTCTAACACGAGTATTTCTCACTTAGATAATTGTATAATTATAATTTATACATATAAACTATTGAACTAATGAACTATTGAACAATATAGGCATACCTACGGTAAGCTTATACATATGCAGTCTTCCATTCATGCCATCGCAATATAACGATATATTGATATATATAAATTTAAAAATGTGTATATATTCCAGTTATGTATATATCTTACAACAGTTATAGATAGTGTAGTAATTTCCATGTATGTATAAAATGGGAATGCACTACTACAGGTATAAATAACTTGACTTCAAACATGTATATCTGTTTGTGGTATCTTACCAGTTTATATACTCTTTTTGCTAATGTATACTATCAGTTAAAGGAATATAATGTAACAATTCTAATGTAGGCTTATATTAAATCCGATAGTCCGATACAGGAGGCATATAAGTATGTCTTCACCACATATATGAATGACCTCCCCCCTCAATCCGCAGTAAGATTTTAGTCGGGGTCCCACCTTCATCCCTTCGTTGCTTGAAGACGTTCTTATTTCCTCGGGCTGTCACGCTGAGAACGCCTCTGAATAGCTATAGTACTGTAAGAGGCGCTTTACAAATTCTCAGATACGATACGATACGATATATTATATATAATTATAATATTATATAGATGGATTCTACATACATAGCAAGTAAATGCATGTATGTATATTATATGTATGTATATGACCTGCGTGGTATACAGGGTCCTTGTGCATGGAAGGCGCCATAAGATACGTTGTCTATGCTTCGTAGTAACTATAATCGGCAATTTCTTCGTTCAATGGTTGTAGCGATTGCCGGAAAATCAGACAGGAAGCCAGTCGCCTGTGCTGACGACGAAATTGCGTCTTCTGCGGCGGACAAGAGACCGTAACCATTTACCCGTGAAGTCGGATAATTGCGCGACTTGCCCAACAAACGACTGGAGGAGAGGGGCAGGGCTGCAGAGCCACGAAGAACGCAGCCATGAAGATAATAGCCGTGAAGGGCTACGAAGAGAGAAGCCGTGAAGAACTGCAGAGCTAGGCAGAGCCATAAACAACAAAGCCATCTTGCGCGACTTGGCTAACAAACGGCTGGAGAGGGGTGAGACAGAGCCACGAAAAACACAGCCATAAAGATACAGCCACAAAGAACAAGGCTGTGAAGAAGGAAGCCATGAAGAACTGCTTATCCGGGCAGAGCCATAAACAATAAGGCCATCAACATCAGAAACATGATAACCAAGGAAGATACGACTTATGAAGAGTGAGTGAATGAATGAACGATTGAACGAATCTACGAACGAACGAAGGAAGAAAGAAGAACAACTGAAGGAACAAGTTAATGAACGATTGAACGAACTAAGAAGTTAACGTTGACCGTCATAGATCTACAGTTATGTATGATCTCATGTTTGATTTCGCAGCGACGTGAATGACAATAAATAGTAAATAAGACTATTGATTAATTATAGGAAGTTTGTAACGATCACAAGTAGTTACAGTGCACTCATTTGCTCTATGCCTAGCCATTAGCGAGTATTGCTACCCATACATCTGATGCACACATACTTTGGCATGAATCACTATGCTTGTTGCAATGTTATCATGAGTCCTCGGGAAAATTAAACTCACAAAGAAGAGTAGAGCAGCCCTTAAGCTAAACCCGAGATGCAGCCTTGGGTAAGAAGTGTTAGCAACTTTATTTTCTTAGCCTCGGCATATGAGCGCGTTGCAAGTCTTCTCCCTCACCGTCCTATCTTTCCACCGACAGTTAGCTAGGAGCATAAATTGAGCAACTCGGAGTTTAAAAATTATGAATTACAGTAATCATGATGTTCATCTATTAATTTATTAAACTGCTTTTCGATTCAGTAATTGTGCTGATAGCAGTAGGCCTAATTAAATTCAGAGGATGGGAGCATAGTATAATTATATTCTTGTTACTGACCTACGAAGCCTCTTATATCTTGCGTTTCTCCTGCTTGGTATACTGTAATTCAATTTAGCGGATTAGTAGGTTTACGCTAAGCATACTTCGAGATTGGATCATTGGAGCCTCCCTGGTACTGCATCCATCCACTTACGTACTTGCTCGCGGCTAATTACTTCCCATGCACGCGACCTATGCATAGTAGCAGAGGTCCATTTGCTTCCTGGTTTCCTAGAGTCGGAACAGAGACAGAAGACCTGAATGATGAGCTGCATAATCTGCCTCTTAGTAACTCGGTCGCGATGCCTTTGCCAGTCCGAAGAGAGGCGAAGATCGGACAAATTTGATGGATTGCCGAACATCGACGGAATTTTCTCCCACGAAATTCCGCCCGAACAAAGACTGATCTTGACAGCGCCGCCCGCATCCCCTCCCAGCTCCCGGCCAGACCCTCCCTCCCAGACAGTCGGATATAACAACGCTACGAAGCGCGCTTTGACCGCAGGCAGAAGACCTTCACACACGTAAGTCACACTTAAAGCCTAGGCTGGACCGTCCGACTGTGGGGCCGGTGGAGTGCAAGAGGCCTCGGCGTTAATACGGTCTTTATGACCAGTCGCCGACTTAGTACGGACGTCTTAAATATTCATGAACATCTTGGCCGAACATCGTCCGAAGTCCAGGTGCTCCTCGCGAATAATTGATGGACGGACGGTTCGAATCTGGAGCCATAGACGGTGGTGGACGAGTGATTGGCCTCGCGCTTGATCGAATGACAGGACCACGATCGAGACAACGCTCATAAATCTTCACGCGTGACCAATGGCTGTAACTGTAGTCGTATAGTCACAGTAAAACTCTTTCTATAGTAAAGCGCTAACACCGGACTAAACGTCGCCGCCACACCATACGTGTGATGGTGCCAGTCCCAAGCCTGGAGAAAGGAGGAGGGCCACGCTGATCATTTCTGCTATGACACAGTGTCGTTAAACAGCAACTAACCAACCGTATACTAGGCGCCGGACACCCCAAAGATGTCTTGGACCTCCATTTGGTGTGTACATGTATCTGGACAACCCCTCTGACTCGACGCAGCGCTCGTGAAGAAGCCAGTGCCCCCCTGCACTTAACTTCTGAGTATCGCGTTAGGAATTTCAAGATTACTATTACACCAGCTATTCACGAGCGCTGCGTCAAGTCAGAGTGGTTGTCCAGAGAAAAGCATAGTTAATTACATCGAGAGGACCTGTTGTGGGATGAACCAAACGCCCAAAAATTGGCATCAGAACCGAGCGAGTTGCTTGCCAAGAAGGTTCTTCCCTCGGGACTAGAACCACCCATACACACAATCACTGGTCATGAATGAGTAATGACGATTGTCTTGGACATTGGCGCCGAACAAGGGCGGTGCCGATGAACTATGCATTATAATGAAATTCACCAATTTTGAAAAATTGGTCTAAGTGCAGTTTAAGTGCAAAGCGTGACTCGGTGGTCTAGTTTGTAACGTGCTCGCACATTGATCTAACAATCACAGATCGAAGCCTGCTGAACATATAGGTCAACAGTTATGTCCATGGACTAGTTAATTATGAGAGTTAATTATAAGAGTTAATTATGAGAGTTTATTATAAGAGTTAATTATAAGAGTTAATTATGAGAGTTAATTATGAGAGTTAATTATGAGAGTGCTCATCAACTTGCATAATCTATTCAAATGACTTCCATTGCACCGTTATCAAAGACGTCAATCAATCAATCAACAATCGTTTAATAATAATAATAATAATAATAATAATAATAATAATAATAATAATAATAATAATAATAATAATAATAATAATAATAATAATAATGATAATAATAATAATATCTTTTCTTTATTAAGCGCCTGACAAACGCACTGCGCTGTACATTTACATGTTATGCAATTAAATCTTAACTACTAACAGAACAGACAGCCTGCAATACAACGGCGCTAATAGCAGCCTACAAAGCATATCCACCCAACGGGGCTCGAACTCGGTACCTCTCGGTCTCTGTGCCAGATGTTATCCAATGCGCCACGGGCCCCCCAATACAAGGTTGTAATTGTAATTGAACATTTGTATAGCGCCACTAAGAGATTCAGAGGCGCTCCCGACCCAGGTCAGTGATGTCTCTTACAAATAAGATAGTCTTCAGGCGTTTCCGAAACAGAGGAAAGGATAGGCTGAGGAGCTCAAGACGCAATTCATGCGGAAGATGGTTGCAACTAGAGTGGCCGACATAAGCAAAGCTTCTGGATTGAGCAGTTGCACCACGCATGCGAGGACAGCCAGGAGGCCTCTGGCGACCAAGCGCAGAGCAGAGCGACCAGGTTGACGTAGACGCAGCGCTAACATCTAGTAATAGTCTATGTGGGAGTCGATGAATACAGAATACATTGCCTACTTGGGGAGGGGGGGGAGTAAATAGAAGTTTATTTTAAATCTTGGTTTTGTCCGTATCGATGGTCATGGTATTTTTTTAAATAAATGTCAACGAAAATTCTTTTCCTTTTTCTATAAGTGAACGGGGACTATTGGATCATTTGCTTATGCACTTGTGTGGCGACCGCCGCCCCGCACGCTACCTCTCTCTCTCTGCGCTCACGGGACGGCGTCGGCTCCAGCCCACTATCCGTCTGGAGCCGCCCGAGTCACTGCCTTGTCTACTTCAATGTAAATGGCTGTTCTCCATCTCTACCCAGGGTGACCGTTCCTATCAGGGGAGGTTTAGGATGGGTCGCTTCTCCAAGAGAAGTAACACTATACAGCTTTATCTCAGTCAGACTCTGCCTCTTCCACGGTCGCCAGATGGGCAACGTCCTGAGGATGGCCGTCTCTCAGAACAGGGTTCGTTCTTTTATCCGCAGGAGCCTTCCTCTTTGTGTTTACCGTCTTAGCTACGCGCTTCCTCTTCCCTCTACCTGATCTGAACTTCGACTCACCATTCTACATCTCGTGACTCTTAAACCATCGCCAATAATAAGGGACACCAAACGTTCTCTAAGTTCCGGGACCAGAAATACTTATGACACGTCGCTACGCTATTTCGCCCTAGACAATACCCGTAACAACTCTACATCGCGTCGTCCTAGACAATACTTGAAACACTGTGCTATGTCAACTCGGAATAGACACTACCGATAGCAGCTCTCTATGTCTTCTTGCCCTAGACCATACTGGGGACACCACTCTACGTCAACTCGTCCTATACGTTTGTCCATGGGGCAACGCGTCTTCCTACCGTCACGTGTTTCTCTGTCCATTTCCGTGTTTGGCATGCGGCCTCCCACGTATATTGTCATGCACCACAATTGACGGAGTAAGTTCCCTTACCCGTCGCTGCGTCGGCAAAGAACGACCAACTCAGTGATAAATTCTACTTCAAAAGAAAAAGAAAGACACTCGCCTCTGTGTTGGCAAAGAACGACCAACACAGGGATAAATTCTGCTTCGAAAGAAAAATACAGACACCGGTAGGATCTCACGGACTGTGAAAGCCAAGATCGACCAACACAGTAAGAAATTCTGCTTCGTAAGATATAAGGTATCAACGGACTCTGAGAGTGAAGGCAAAGAAAGACCAACACAATATAAGTCTACTTCAAAAGAAACATACACTGGCCTCTGTGTTGGCAAAGAACGACCAACACAGTAATAAATTCTGCTTCGAAAGAAACAAACACTGGTAAGGTATCTACGGACTCTGATAGTGAAGGCCCTCTCTCTATAACCTTCGCTATCTACACACAGAACATCGTTCCGACCTACGCACGAGGGGGCCCAGCCTCGCACTTCAGTCAGTTCTCAGAGCTGTGTGTTGCGACAAGCAAATATGTATCTACATAGGTACCCGACTACCCGAACGTACACGTATCAATAACTTTCTTGGTCTGCGTTAATCTACCCACCTGGGGTTTTCGTACTCCTCACCAAGGGCCTTGACTCGCTGTGTCTCGCGAGTACAACCTNAACTAGGCCATTCTCGAGTTAATTAGCCGGACTCTGGGCTGGCACATAACACGGACACGCGCTTGCTAAATACCACACGCACATAGGCTAGCTAATAGTCACATGCCTGTGATAGAAAGGTTAAAAAATTTACATGTACTTGGAATAAACGTCCATTTAACGAGATAATTATGCTGATTTCAGTAAGTAGGTAGGTAAGTAAGTAGGTGAGTAAGTGGGTAGGGGAGTAGTAATTTCATCAGCACAGGACAAACGCCAACAATTTACTTTCAACGCTGAAAAGAAGCCAGTAAGAAAGAAAGCAGAACACAAGACACAATAATTACTCTCCTATGGTTGGTTATAGTTGCTGTTTAACGACACTGTCATACCAAAGATGATTAGCATCACCCACCTCCTTTCTCTAGGCTTGGGACTGGCACTACGACAGTTATGGTATAGTGGCTGAGTTAACTAGAGATTTGAATTTTGAGCAATTTTATTATTTTAAAATTTTATTTATTTATTAGGCCTACTATTTATTATATTATTTAAAAAATTATTTTAAAAAACGCTAAAAAGTAGTTCTCTACGGTGGAACTGCAGCTACGGATAACACTCAGATAGGCCTATTCCCAATTTGTTGGTTCCACGGTGATCCGTGTACAACACGGACTGCGTCGAGAGAAATTGATTAAGCGAAATTTGTAAAAATAGCGCAAGACCCGTTTCATCGTTGGGTCACTAGTGGCTACCTCTGGCGAGAATACCTGATCGTAGGATCCACGGTGGAAATAAGCGAAGAATGAAAAATGAAAATTGGATGAGAAATGACGTGCTGAGGGGTTTGTCGATGGATATGAAAACAGGAACCTGCGTAAAAGCCTCCTGGAGCTGACGGAGGAGTATCGGAACCGATGGACTGGCCCGAGAGAGCCCGCCGCCGCGGTGGGGGAACCAACCGCGCTGTCTGATGGGCAGGCCCTATAACGATGCGGGCCGGAAGGGTCTGATACGGGCCCGTGCACAGCTGATTGATCGGCTCGATTTTTCTTTTACCAAAACAAACGCTAGCATCCACGCACATACAGCTACACACGCAAACACACACACACACACACACACAAACAAACAAACAAACAACCATACACACATGCATAACCCCACACATACATACATAAGACATACACACACACACACACACAGACACACACAAGCATACACTTGCACACACATAAAAACACACACACAAACTTACTTACTTACTTGCATAAAAATACACACACACAATCACACAAACATACACACACACACACGCATAACCACTCACTCAGAAATAAAAATTCTAGGCCCTAATCATACTTGTCTGCATCACTTAACTGTTCTTTTTCACTGGTCTAATGTATAGGAGAGCTTCTGAGCAGGCACCTTGAAATAGCTGTATATTCATACTAGGATTCATGACAGAACAAATGCTTCAGTGTGTGGTGGATTGCTTTTGATATGCTCAACAAAGACCTCTATGCGAAATTCACTCGTTAATTGAAACAAATGAATTCAATTGTTCACAGAGTCTATGACTTAACGGCTCGTTATTGAATGTGTTACATATCAATTTATGTAATTATGGTAAATCTATGAATAGTCTGAAAATCTGTACGGAGTAGCAGTTGCTCAAATAGTGCATATCATATACAGGGTCCTGTAGTAGTTGTGGTTCATAGGGTAAAGGTTAGGTGTCATTTGGTGAGGTATAGAGGGTCATATAGTGGGGTTGTAGTTCATATGGTAAGGTTGAAGGTCATGTGATAATGTTAAAGGTCATATAGTAGGGTTCTGTATGTATGTATCCGTTAAATTACCTCACGAAGGAACTGGTTCCTATTGTAGAGTTTGGGGTCATATGATGAGGGTACTTGTATCCTGGTTTATAAAATAGGGTCAAAAGTAGGGGTATGTTCGGTGCCTTGCAACCGGAGGGTTGCGGGTTCGAATCCACCTCAAGGGGGTATATTTGGTGCCTTGCAGCCGGAGGGTTGCGGGTTTGAATCTACCTCAAGCCGCAGGGAGGACCCTGGGCAAGTCCTTCACTCGCAATTGCTCATGCGCTTGGTCGTGAAACAGCCGATTCAGTGTCCGCGCTGTAGTCGGGAGGCGCCTCTGAGTAGAAATCTTGAAGGAGCGCTATATAAATATCTGAAATGAATGAATGAATGAATAAAGTAGGGGAATGTGGTGAGGTTTTGGATCATATTATAGGGTTGTGGGTCATATGATTAGCTATGTGGGAGGGTTGGGTTAATGTGCAAAATGGCATTTCGAACATTTATTGCTGTTTAAGATGTATGTACACCAGAGTGTGGTCTGGCAATAAAGAATATACTCACTTAGTTTGAAATTCTGTTAAAAGGCACTCTGTTTTATAGCCTATTTCTATGCAGCAAGTATTACATGATGATGTGGCATCATTGGAGGGCACTAAGCAAAAATGCAGAAATGAGCAACAAGTCCCGTGGTCTTCTATGGAGTAACTGTTCTTTCTCTGTTGCTGGACCCAGTGCTTGGAACAGTCTTTCTGACCATGTGGCTCCATCTCTGGAGACATTTAAATCTCTCATCTCAAGACCTTTCTTGTTTAAGTATCGTATGATTGTCATTGCATTTTCAAATTCATGTATAGCTCCTTTTTCTTTGGCCTCGACTGGACTAAGGCGCTATATAAATCGTCTTATTGTTAATTAGTATTATTTTTGTTCTTGTTATTATTATTTATAACCTTGTTCGAGAGTCATGCAATGTAACCATCTGTGGAACACTTGAAATTTCACACTGTAATTGTATTTGCAACCAACGATTTACATAGCACTTCAAGCGAGACTTTTCTCTACTCAACCAGTCTTCTGACTTTCTCAGTCGAACTATATTCCGTCAACAAGGAAAGGACTCTGGAACTCTCTTTCGGCAAACATTCACTCCGCAAAGTCAGTGGCGGCGTTACAGGAGGGCAAGCCAGGGCAAATCAGGGCATATGCCCTGGTAAAAAAGCCTTTGTCCTCGTCGTTACCCTGCCACAAGGCTGCCAGAATGTTTGCCCTGCCGAGAATTTATTTGGGGCATAAATCGACCCCTGCACGGGTTATTTACATGACTGCCCTGGTCATGCCCTGGTTTAAAAAAATGCCTGGCACCGCCTCTGGGCAAAGTCTGTTTAGTCTATCTGATGATACTAAAAACTCATCTCTTCCTGGACTCATTTCGTCCACACACTGTTTCCATTGTCTTCTTGGACTTCCTTTTTGTCCTTCAACAGGGCTCGGCTGTTTGATGGCCACGTGTTGAGCGCTTCTGAGAGACTCTTAAGTGGCGCTTTATAAATGTTTTGTTACATTACATTACATTAGGACTCGTCCTGGGAGTTGGCTTGCACAACGATTCGTATCGTAAATCGTAAACTCCAAATTTGTAAAGCGCTGATCTAAGGCAAAGCAGAGGGCACCAGCTTATTCAGAAGCGCTGCCGTCATATGAGAGAGATCGATGTCTGGTGGAAGTCCGAGTGTGGTTGCTAGAGATACCAGAGAGAGGAGGCAGAGCAGTTGCTAAGGTGGGTTTCGTTGAGGATAAGAAAGCTTGGAAGGCAGAGGATCAGATGGATTAAGGACCCTAATCCATCCTACCCTTATTTAGGGTAGGAATTCTTGAAGAGATGGGACTTCAATTTGGAAGGGAAATACTGTGGGGTAATAAGTAGAGCAGCCTGAGGCAGATTACGATGGGTGATTGGCGGTATTTTCTTTAGTAGCAACCATCGACTGATACAGTGAGCATTAATGCAGTGGTGGATGTGTCCCTCAATGAGAAAACAATACCACACAGAAAGATACATTAACAACGCCTGGCCGCACTCTGGCGCCGCATAAATTGTATTTTTATACATGAACGATCGAAACGGTATTCAAGCCACTGCGAACACACAACTAATCAGAATTTTTCAGAGTTTTTGCCTGACACTACAGAAATAAAAGCCACAAATTACTGGATATAAATCAGAAGCACCATGGCAACGGTAATTTCGTTGTCCAATCCCGGATGACTATGGTTTCCGTCCATACACAATGGCCCGTAAAAATCCCATAATAATAATAAATAATCCCCTAATCTAGCAATTACCTACGTCTTTGCTTCCTCCGGGGAGGAAATGGAGGGGTGGGGTTGTAGGGGTTCTGCCATATGGTGGCGATGATGTTTTGCTGTTGTTCTTTTTCTTCGATCGATTTTTATGTTTTTCTTCGATCGATCTGTTTTTCTCTTCAGAGCAGAGAAATCGGAAGTTTTGAATGAAGACCTCGTACTTCTGGAGAAGCGTGTCAGCAAGATTAAAACAGTATGTCAGAGCACGATCAAGAAACTGACAGCCTGTCTGCCGCTGTCGGCCACTGCCAATCCCGACAAAAACATAGTAAGGATCGACCGTCCATCACCCATGTTCAGAATATAATGATAATGATTGTGGTGATGATTATGATGATGATTACGATGGTGATTACATGAATTTGTTACAGTTATGATTATGATGATCATGAGTTCAGTTGTGATGATACTGATGATGATTGCGATGGTGTTTGAAATATTTTTTGGCAGCTATGGCTGTGATGATCATTATTAGTTCAGTTGTGATGGTTCTTATAATCATGATTATAGAATTAGTTACAATTATGATTAGAGCGATTACGATGATTGTTATGATTCTGAGTATGATGATGGTTACAATTATGATTAGGGTTATGATTATGAATTTATGATAATCATTACGATTTTCGTTGTGCTGATTATGAGGATCATTGTGATTGCAATTGTAATTATTATGATGATAATGATTACATAGATGGCTATAAAGGTGAACATTACGGTGATCTTCACGATTATGATTATGATGATGATCGCAACAATTGTTACAGTTTTGTTTGTGTAGATGATTATACAGTAATGCTGTAATGTAACTGTAATGATGAAAGTACCAAGCTAGGATTGGATGTACTCCGTACAGATTTGGTACTGCTTCCACGTGGGCTGGAACGATGATTTTCGTTACGATTCTGTTAGTGATTAGTCACAATGAGTATTTTGATAATTAAAATAGCGGGTGATGTTATGTAGCCGATTTAGAGCACTATCCTTGTAATACGGAAAGTATGGATTCAAGGCTCCTATGTGACTGTGGGACTTGAGCAAGTCTTTCACTCACACAATTACTCAGAGCCATCGATTGATGTTTGGTCATGCTTGGTCATTAGATAGTGGCGCTTAATAAATGCACAAAGGCAATAATAACAACAACAACAGAACACCCTTCTGAGAACCAGTCCAAAGTGATGTTGATGGGTGGGGTGTTCACAACACCGGATACTGTCATGACGTGCCTTGGACAGACAGACAATGTTTTGACAATGTTGTTCGTTGGTAATGCCGATAATGAAACAGTCATAAAGCAATTAGGATTACGACATTATGACGATCACTGTAGATCAGCCCACATTGGCAATTTCATGTGGGTGATGGTAATTGTACTAATCTAATGGCAGTGGTAATGCCATGCAGTTTATGGTAATACCGTGTATAGTTTATGGTAATACCATTTAGTTTATGGTAATACCATGTATATGGTAATACCATTAGATTATGGTAATATCATGTAGTTCATGCCTCATGGTAATGCCATGTAGTTTATAGTAATATCATGGAGTTTATGGTAATGCCATGTAGTTTATGGTAATACCATGTAGTTTATGGTAATATCATGTAGTTGTTTAGGGTAATACCACGTAGTTTATGGTGATGCCATGTAGATTATGGTGATGCCATGTAGTTTTTGCCTCATGGTAATGCCATTTGGCTCATGGTAATACCATGTAGTTTATGGTAATATCATGTAGTTTATGGTAATGCCATGTAGTTTATGGTAATATCATGTAGTTTATGGTGATGCCATGTAGTTTTTGGTAATTATCATTTAGTTTAGGGTAATACCATGTAGTTTATGGTAATGCCATGTAGTTTATGGTAATGCCATGTAGTTTATGGTAATACCATCTCGAGCGCTTTGCAATCGTTTTTTAACTTTGGGGGCCCATCACTGAAGATAGTAGTCGCTCTGTCCGGTTGAATGTGGGGGAGTCAATGGTGGTGGATGGTTCTACCATGTGGGCACAACTACCTAGACTGACAGAGGTAGGCTGTGTCTGTTTCATATTGAGGATTAGGGGAGATTTTCCCCATCCGACCCACATTGGGCGTTCCTGAGTAAATTGGGGCATCTGCGTTTCGTCTGTGGGGAGGTTTTTTGTGAGGGATTATCACACGTGTTCGGCTGCTGTTTGGTGTTTTGTAGGCTCAGTGGTGTCGTTGATTGAAAATCCAGACGCAACATTTATCATTGCGGATCAAGGCACCAGATCAGAGTC
>JACEVL010000789.1:310000-315000 GCA_020284085.1 Aporrectodea caliginosa | reverse complement strand
TAACAGTCATAAACCGCAGAATTTTAAATTCCGGAAAATGTGGATCTTTCCTGTGTAGTGGTGAGAATACGTGATAAAGAAAAATATTATTTGTTCGAGCGTGGTTTCATTGTGTTAGGCTGATGAGTCTCTCTTGAAGTGGCGCTATTATAAATGTGCAATTACCATTATCAAAACGTAAGCATTCTTTGCGCCATAATGTATTGTACTATTAGGGGCCTAACTGTAATGTAAACTTTGCACTGTAATGTAAACTTTGCACTGTAATGTAAACTTTGCTAAATGGTAGCAGTGCCATGTTTGCATACTTAAGAGTTTCTACCACACTGCTGATGAGTTTCTAAGTAGGTGTGTAGACAAGTATCTTACCTATACTATACTCATATACTGACTAATACCTCTAGGCTCTTATTGAAATTACTGATCTGGAATAACGCTGGGCTTGTAGAAGAAGAAAGCCCTTAGGCTGCCGTGGGTATGAAGTATTAGCGACTTCATTTTCTTAGCCTTGGCATATGAGAACGGGTGACCAGTCCTCTCCCTCGCTGTCTCGTCTTCCCACCGACAGTGTATGGTCACTGGTCAGTGCACTCATTATAGCTGAGTTGGCTAGGGGCGCAGGTGGAGCAGAAATCTCAAACCAAATAGAGCGGACATGGGTCTAAAAACTCTAATAAAATCCTCATTGGCCTGCTGGTGAGGATGCGTAGAAACTTTGCAAAGGGTGTTCACATGTTCAGTACTGAACGAATGAAGAAACGAGCGAGTGACCCTGTTCTTGTGACACACTGACCTATTCTATTGACCTATTATCTATTCGTCAGCGCCCTGTATCTATATATACTCGACGATTGTATGTTGAAGAGTCTGTAAACCATTGGACTTATTCTGACAACCCTCCCTCCACACTTGAGCACTGTGCCGTGTGCATGAAATTCAGACTTACTGACCTTATGTGCAATAAAGAAATAAAATCTAGTAAATATCTAGCTCTATAATACAATGCGATACAACTGTATTTGATGTTGCCATTCGTACCAAAGTTTGCACTCTCTGAATAACAGGGTGAGCGCTCTATTCGTTCAGCTCCCGTTCCCGACAAGCCATTTTTGACTAAGCGACAGTGGTAGCACAGAATGTGTGACAAAGTTAGCGCTCAGAACTGTAGTGTATTATTATTATTATTATTATTATTATTATTACTATTATTATTAATTTATTATTTATTTATTTATTTAGCTGTTCTTGTCATTTAATGTTTTACCAAACTATAAGCCGTCATTTTGTCCTGGGCTACTCGGTCTACTGATTGTTCCAAGTTCATTTGTAAAGCACAAGATAATATAACTAAATGCACCGCAAATTATGCACTTAAATGTCTGTTGACTAATTTCATGGTTTTAAATGATGAGCAAATTGGCAAACGTTTGCCGAAAGAGGAGCAAACTAAAACAAAGATTTAAGTTTCGTTTTTAGTATGCCCAACTGCTTTGTTTCCTCTTCCCCTTCTGGGCGTTTTTAATCAGCTTCAGTGAACAAGGAACTGGCAGGAAGCCAGTGGGGGATGCTGTGATCGGGTAATTTGTGCGCTAATTTACTGGCAACTCAAGTCATCACTTCCTGACGCCAGCCATTTGGCGACGATTGTTACAAATATATGATCGCCATTGTCCTGGATCATTGTTAGGTTCATTGCTTCCCTTAGTGTTAGTCCAAGTGATGTTTTATGTCCTCATTTATGTTGTCTATTTAGCATAGTCTTGGTCTGCCTTTGTTTCTTTTCCCTTCGAATCTTGCATGTAGTGTATTGTGCAGGATTCTGTCAACAGGTATTCTCTCTATACATATCCAAACCGTCGGAGTCTTCACTGAACGACTTTGTCTAGCAGAGTTTTTTGGATACCTAATGCTTGTCTAATGTCATCGTTTCTTATTTTCTGTAGTCTTGAAATCCCTGCGATCATACGCAACCAACTCATTTCTGCCGTAAGAATTCATTTTTCATCTTGTTTTCGCATTGTCCAACATTCCGATCCGTATTGCAAAATCGGTTGTATCATCAGCTCATGTATTTTAATCTTGGTTTTCTTTGTTAATTCTCTGCTTCTCCATATCCTGTTCATTATTCCAAATGCTTGTGAAGTGCCTCTAATTTTCCATCCGCCGTTTTTCATCAGCCCCTGTGAACCAGGCAGCCATTGGGAGGATGATAGGGTAATTTGTACCCTAATTTACTGGTAGCGCCAGTAGCAAATGACAAATGAAACCATCCTTTGTAGTGACTTTAAAATTACTCAACGGATAATTAATCAACTGGGTGTGTTCAGTATAGGGATAAACGTTGTTAAGCCTTCCCTTAGACTGTTACTGTGTAGAGAGACCCTGTACAAGTCCTTCACTCACAGTTGCTCAGGGCCGTGGATTGATGCTTGGTCATCAGATACTGGCACTTAATAAAATGAATAATAATGATGATAATAATAATAATAATAATAATGATAATGATAATGATAATGATGATGATGATGATGATGATGATGATGATGATAATAATAATAATAAATATTAATAATAATAATAATAATAATAATAATAATAATAATAATAATAATAATAATAATAATAATAATAGTAATAGTAATAGTAATAGTAATAGTAATAGTAATAGTAATAATAGTAGTAATAATAGTAGTAATAATAGTTATAATAGTAATAAATAATAGTAATAAAAAATAAATAATAATAAAGTATAATTATAATTATAATAATAAGATGTAGTGATAGTTGTGAAACCAACCAGGCCTTTCAAATGTGGTCCTTTCCAGGTGCTTTTAATATTTTCTGTATCATCAATTCAAAGGAGAGACCAGCCGTCCCTTTAATACCCAATGGAATCTGCTGAACAGCTAAAGGGTTGTTTAGCCTGAAATGGTTTCCAATGTCTAAACAACAAGGCTTCTTCAGTCCAGGACCGTTTCCGGTGTCTACAGTTGAGGTCATTTGTTCTCCTGGTTAAGGATATTAGATATTAGTCAAGTGTTGACAATGCATTTAATTTGTCAGGCTGTATGTAGGCTGTTAGGTCTTCCATGATTAATAGTAATAACAACAACAGTTTGGGCCTGTACCACTCCTGATACAGGGAATCCAATTTCAAACGGTGACCTAGTGGGAGTGTCCTGCTTTTACAAGGCAGGTTTAGTATTGCCAACATATCCATGGATATTAACTTGGGCGGCTGGCCAATATGGTCTCTATAGGGTTCCGGTTTGGGATCATAGGTCCTATACTTGGACTCCATATCGACATGCTCTCAATACTACTACTACTCCATAGGAGTAGTAGTATTGGTAGTAGTAGAACTGGGAGTGGTATTAGTTGTAGTAGTATTGGGAGTGGTAGTTGTAGTAGTAGTGGTTGGAGTGGTATTAGTTGGAGCTCAATACTACTACTACTACTGCATTGGCGTTGTAGTAGTATTGAGAGTGTTAGTGGTAGTAGTAGTGGTAGTAGTAGTAATAGTAGAACTGGGAGTGGTATTAGTTGTGGTAGTAGCAGTTGGTAGTAGCAGTTGTAGGTGTGGGAGTGGTATTACTCCCTGGTAGTAGTAGTAGTGGGAGTAGTAATGGTAGTATTGAGAGTGGTAGTGGTAGATGTATAGCCACATCTACAGCCTTTCAGGTACCTGGTTCATGTAGAAGAAAAGTTCATATAAAGTAAGCAAACACCATTAGATTACTAGAGTAGTCGCCATTGGAAGACATCCGCATGCAGGCATTGTACACAGACCCAAACGGATGGATCACATCCAGACACCATAATATATTCAGAATTCCATGTCCGTGTGAAACCCTCTTTAAATAACTCAGAGTTGTAAAGTCAGAGAATTTTTCAAGTAGAGATGAAAGGCGACATGCAAATACATTTGGTGTTGCAAATGCTTTGCCAACCATGAAGTGCAGATGTATCGGATCTTTACATATTGGCGTACGGTCGCAATGACTCTTTGATTGTGTAAACCTGGTATTACGATGTGGAGAGTCGTGCACACATTATTGACCGGTAGTACTTCTCTCTCTGTCTCTGTCTGTCTGTATGTCTGCCTCTCTCTGTCTCTGTCTGTCTGTCTGTCTGTCTCTGTCTCTCCATCTCTGTATGCGTCTGTCTGTCTGTCTGTCTCTGTCTCTCCATCTCTCTCTGTTTGCGTCTGTGTGTACATGTACTTTCTGACCTTTACGTGTAACAAATGTCTGGCCATTTGAATAATCCAATGATGTTTGCCTGTGTTCTACAGAAAAAGTTGCCGGAGTCCATCCTTGCGCTGACGATGATGGATTCTGCAAGCACCCTTGGCAACGACGACACTCTCGGGTAGGAACACTCATCCAGATCAATTCATTTCATTTCGATAAAGTTGGCTACTGTTTCATTTATTCGTAGACGTCAGGAACTGATGATGATGATGACGATGACGATGACTATAGTGTACTTGTGCTTAGTCTGCCAATGCAAAAACGCATTGAGTTTAAGATCCTAATGCTTATGCGCATTATTGTCTTGCAGGTCAAGCCCCAGTCTATCTTAGGGAGCTTTGTGTGCTAGTGCTTTCCATACCAGGTCGTAGATTCCTTCGCTCTGCCACTCAAGGCGACCTGGTTGTCCCTGTGGCTCGAACTTCCATGTGTTCCAGGTGCTTCATAAGAGCTTTGCTGTGGTCGGTCCATCTTCTGGAATAGGTTGCCTAGCAACCTACGTAATGAGCTTCTTGGTCTTTCCTTGCCCCTTTTCCGCAGGCGTTTGAAAACCATTCTTTTCGATCGTGGTTTGGTGTTCTCAGGTCGGGAGCGCCTCTCAGGAGTATTTCTTGAAGTGGCGCTATATAAATTTACGATTACGATTTCCATGCAGAGCTGTGCACTGGACAACGCAGCAGCTTCTTTTTCTTTTTGGGTTTTGTTGTATTTGAGTACATATTTTAGTACAGGTTTATTGGACCATTT
>JACEVL010000789.1:215000-307500 GCA_020284085.1 Aporrectodea caliginosa | reverse complement strand
AGAAACTGGTGCTGAGCCCAATACAGTCCGTCTTGGAGGTAAGAATTACCTGTGTTGACTTTGTTCCCTGGGTGTGTAGCAAATTGCGGAAGCCCCAGTGAGGGAATTGAATTTCCACTGAACAGGGACGTAGCCAGGAAAAAAATTTGGAGGGGGTTTTAAGTTTTCGGGGGAGTTCCATTGGAAATTGTCGATTTTTCGATATTTTTGTTTTTAATAATGTCAGTAATGTATTTATTTGGGGGTTTGAACCCGTAAAACCACCCTCTAAATACGCCCATGCCACTGAAATGTCTTTTCTAAGTGGAAACAGTATTTGCATACATTCAAGTTTTCGGATATTTTTGAATGCAGCCAAATATTGTGAGTACACTGACCATATGCTGTCAAAGGGTTTTTGAGACAGCGAGGGAGAGGGCTTGCCACTCGCCATCGTATACCGAGACTAAGAAAACTGTGGGTAACACTTCATACCCATAGCTGCCTCTCAGGCTAGCTTAAGGGACTGCTCTTCTTCTTTTTCTTAGAATGCGCTGTTCAAGATATATTGGCTAACTAGGCCATACTAGTTTTGTCATTCGAGCACTTTGTAGAAAAAATGTTTTCGGGAATTTAGTATTTTCACCACTTTCGGGAATCAGATTTCAGAGATTCTGGAAGACCTTTGCCTTACTGGTTGCTCTCCTTCGTTAGAATAATTTATTGGCTTAGTCGAGATTGCTGGCGTTCAAACATTCATTCAGACCGTAGACACAGAATAGCATTAGGTGCAAGTGTTCGTCCGTGTGAAACTGCTTTCTTTCTACTCGTAGTTTATTGGTGCGAGGGGAAGCGTTGGAAGCACATTGTTCGGCAATAATTTCCGCAACGCTGCCGACTCGAAGGCTGATGCAATCTGGCCTGCATGTGAATTGCATTTATGCTTTCGAGTGCCACGGAGGAGAAAGTTTCTATTCTTGAAGTGATGCGATAGAAATGTGTTATTGCAATTGTAAATGGACTATAAGGGTCTGGAAAGAAGCAACAAGATATATGAAACTTATTGCTTGATGGTGTAGTCAGCATTTGCTAATGCATAGGGTGGGAAACGGTGGCCTATTGGTTAGAGCGCTCATCGTGTAATGCCGAGGGTAATGTCCTACCCTTGTACGGTTACTGTGTAGGGACCTTGAGCAGGTCCTTCACTCGCAATTGCTCAGTGCCGTCGATTCATGGTTGGTTGTTAAATGCACAGTAATGAATGTAATGTCCACGACCGCTGCGTCAAGTCAGAGGAGTAAGACGAGACTCACAATTGAGAGAGAGAGAGAGAGAGAGAGAGAGAGAGATCGATTGATTCTTGGTCATTAGATGGTGGCACTTAATAAAGGAACAGATGGCAAAGGATCTACTAGTTCTAATACTACTACTGTTTCTACTATTATTGCTACCATTAATAATACTGATAATAATACTAGGGTAAACATTTCATTAGAGCATTCATCTTGTAACATAATAATGTGGGTTTGAGCCTCTGCCACGCACGCTGTGCAAAGCAGAGGCTGGTTTACAGTAAACAATATATAGTACTTATGACTATTTGCTATTAGTTTTTGTTGTGATTTTCCAAAGCATTTGCATTTGTTTATTAGTTTAATTTTCACTTTGCTATGTTAGTGTAATTAACATTACTGTTATGTGTATATGGTTGCATTAATTATAATCTGTATGTATTCGGATACATGTAGCTCAGTCATTTGATTGTTTGTTTGATTCAGCAGGGCAATGTGTGATGCATTTGTGTAGTATTGTGCTGTATTGACCTCTGACCTTAGGGTTATATCCCACCCCGTGGTGTCCTGTGCAATGTAAGGATTGTTAAGCCACAGTTATCAGTTACTAAACAAGTGAACAAGCATTTGTGGGGCGCGGTTGTGTAATGACTAAACCTTGCAGCCGGAGGGTTGAGGGTTTTGTCCACCTCAAGGAGCCGCTCAGTGGGCAAGTCCAACACTCGCAATTGCTCAGACTCGAACCTGATACAGTCAACGCTGTACAAGGCGAGCGCTCTGAGTAGAAATCTTGAAGGGGCGCTATAACCATGTGCTCATACATACATACATACATTTGTTATTATTATGCCTTTAATAAGCACCATTGTCTAATGACTAAACATACATCAGTCGTTGGTGCTGAGCAATTGTGAGTAAAGGAGAAGCTCAGTGTCCCTACCGAGTAATCTCATGGGAGGAGGAGACTTTAACCTGTGCTCTCCGAGTTACAAGGCGAGCGCTCTAACCAATTGGATACCATGTCTCAGGAAAAGGGCACGGTAGCAGTAGAAGAAGTTTAAGTTTAAGAATTCTGTGTGATATAAAAATTAATTATCTTCACCCTCCTCCTTCCTCCAGACTTGGGACTGGCACCATCCGAGCACGTTGACACGGTATCTGATAGGTTAATGGGTCTGTTCATCTCGTCTTAAGAGTTGCTGTGATTGTATTCTGTGAAGCATATGCACTGAGATTCGTTGACTTTGTGGATATCATGTAATTGGAACCGTATGAAGAGTGAGTACCGTGGGAAGCTGACCATCCTCATGGCTTTGTTTGCTTTGCAGAGTGAAATTCCAGTAATCGCCAAGTTACGGAAGCAGCTGACAAAGCTTACGCTGGACATGGATTCAGCCAAAGGCCGGTCAGTATTGGTCATCCTAACGGACACTTCTAGTCAACTATGTAAATGTTTGTATTTTTAAAGATGTAATATTTCACCGGTTAAAAATTAGTCTTACGCGTTCTGTACAAAGTGCCATAGAATTTTACTTAAAAGTGAAATCTACAATCATTCAGTAACTATATAATTATCGAGTGGTTAGTATACTTGATTATCAATCGAGAGGCCGGGGTTCAAACCTCACCAGGGCAGAAATTTGCTTTGAGGTTTCAGCTCCATTTGTGCCCCTAGCCAACTCAGCTATAATGAATACACTGATGATGTGTCAGTGCCGGAAGATGAGACGGCGAGGGAGAGGACTAGCCACCTGCCCTCATCAGTCAGTGTACTCATTATAGCTGAGTTGGTTAGGGGGTGCAGGTGGAGCAGAAATCTCAAACCAAATTTCTGCCCTGGTGGGGATTTGAACCCCGACCTCTTGATTGACAGTCCAGCATGCTAACTACACTATGGAGCACCCCGTATACATAAATAAATAAAATGCATTTAAAAGTGAAGTTTGTCTCTTTCTGTAGATTCCAGTCGGTTCTAAAACAGTCACATGGAAGCAGTTCCGCTTCTATTGCTTGCAAAGTGGAAACAATGAAAAATGAACTGGAACAGGCCGAGAATCGCGTGCAACAGTGTAGGGTACGTCTCACGATAATAATAACGATAATAATAATAATAATGATAATAATAATAATCTTAATGATCTGAATAATTATCTTAATAATAATCTTAATAATAATCTTTATAATATTCTTAATAATTCTTAATAATAATTCTTAATAATAATTCTTAATAATAATTCTTAATAATAATTCTTAATAATAATTCTTAAAATAATAATAATGGTGCCAATATAGGAATGCTGGCAGGGTATTCCAACCGACTCTGCATGGTCAGCTTATTGATTTGACAGTTGAGTTCAGTATGGGGCACAAGTGCAGCAGAAATCTTGAAGCTTTTTTTCCCTGGCCACTGTTTGAATCCGAAAACTCGTGAGTCGACAGTTAAGCACGTTAACCACTAGACAAGTACAAGTAGTGTGGTTAGGAATGTAGGTGACTCCCAGTATGAGTAATTTATTTAAATGTCTCTCTGTCGTCTACTGATGAATATGTATGCAGCTTATCAGACGTCTTTAACCTGATGGCATGCTGGTCGTGTCTGTAGTTGAAAGGGATAATGAATGAGCGGCGTGTTTCGGTTATCTGAAGGACCTACTTTTGATTTGCTGCTTACTGGTGAAGATGAGCGTTTTAAAAATATCAAGTGCATCTCTGATAAGCAGATGACAGAGACAGACAGAGACACAGACACAGACAGAGACACAGACAGAGAGACACAGAGACAGGCAGACACAGAGAGAGACAGACACAGACAGACACAGAGACAGACAGATGCAGAGACAGACAGACAGATGCAGAGACAGACAGACACAGAGACAGAAAGACACAGACAGACAGACACAGACAGACAGACATAGACAGAGAGGCAGACCCAAAGAGAGGCAGATGCAGAGAGAGACAGACAGACAGACAGAGATACATACAGACAGAGAGAGACGGATGGACAGAGAGACACACAGAGAGACAGAGAGAGACACACAGAGACAGAGAGAGACAGAGAGAGAGAGAGGGGGGGAAACAGACAGACAGACAGACAGACAGACAAAGTCCCTAGCGTTATTAAGCGATTCTGTTAGTGACTATGGTTGACCGTGTCTTGCCAACTGTCTGTGTGACAACCAGTATAACAGCCAGAGAAACACATTCTGCTTATCTTAAGTATCTGTCAATGCGGTAGGTTGTCCTCGTTCCAGGACCTCTCAGAGGTTCTTAAAAGGTGTTATATGCGCACACAATAGTCATAATTGTAATTACTAATTAGTAACTTTAACTGTGCTGGTGTCTAATGCACAAGGCATCAACTGATGGCACACCAAAACCAAGCCGTAATTAGGTCAATATCCAGGTGAATCCATAAAACAAAGATTTACCTGTTTATTTACATGTCTGTTTACCTGTTTGTTCACCTGTTTGTTTACTTCTTTTTTTACATGTTTGTTTACCTGTTTGCTTATGTGTTTGCTTTTGCCTGTTTGTTTAGGATCAGTTGATTATCGAGCTTTACTCTTTCTTGGCACGTGAGGGTCAACTGAGTGATGTCCTATTGGCTGTGAGTTATTTCTGAGCGTATATGCTCATATAAATCTTACAATTATAGTTGTAAATATAATTACAGTTACGAGATTTTAAATGCTGCTGTTCTGTATATGTTATCAATTTATTTATTAATTTGTCAATTCATCCTATTGACTGGAGCGATTGTCATCAACTTCCCAGTATAAACGGCAGATAAACACAGTATAAACACAATATACTGTAATTTTGAGATAGAACAGAAAGACCCAGAAGGGACGAAGGTCCTGTTTATTAGGGTCACCCGTATACCATAAAATAAACATAGAATGATAAATGATTATCCTACTAATAGTCCAACTTGACTATGAAATATAAACAGAACCAGAATGGAACAATAATGTAAAAAAGCCTTAACAAATAAAGTAGAATATCATGCAGTAATTATTTATTTTGATCAGTTAAGTGAAACTTACATGCATACATACAAACATACGTACACATACATACAAGCAGTGTTATTTTCGAGAGCGAAACGAAAACGAGAACGAGAAAAATTAGGTAATCGTTCACTAAAACGAAATCGAGTACTAGAAAGAAATTGTGAACTCAAACTAAATAAAAAATGAAATGATTATCAGAAATAAAACTAAAACTAAACTGAAATGATTGATGCTGAACTAAATGAAAACTAAAATAAAAATATCACTGCATATAAGCATATGCGAATGTTTGCTAACCGACAAATGATCTTTTCTTAACGACATTTAGCATTGTGAGGCTAGCCCAGAGTGCACCTCTATGCTTTGTAAGGGGGCATTGTCAAATTTCAGTTGTATTGTATTGTATGTTCTGTTTGTCTTCTGCTGTTCAGCTGGTCACTTCACAGATCGCCTTTCATCGTCGCACACTGGAGTCTCTGGAAAACAGTCTTCCGCAGTTGAAGCACCATACAGGTTAACGACTTCTCTTACCTCTGTCCATGTACCTGTTTGTCACCTGTTTAATAGTGCATGTACAGTACACAGAAAATAGTTGCGATCCTAGTGGTGCTTCTATATGAAGACGGCTCTTCAGGTTTGTTTGGATGAAGATCGTAATTTGAAGATCGTAAGCTGGTGCTTTGCTTTAGAGTAGTGCTTTAGAAATTTTCGGAGTTTACAATTATGATTATGAAGAAGCTGCATAAAGGATACCATAGACAAACAAATTGTCAACATCTCTCAAAAGCCTCCAGTGATATCTCTGCACCAGTTGCTTGACCTTTAGAAATAATGTACAGTCTGTGGAGATGCTTTAGCTGAAGTCTTTGTTGATTGTGTTGTATGAACAGAAGTTCTTATTCCACGGCCAGTCTTTGGTTGTTGCTTGGTCAGTCACTTGGAACACACCAACCGTGAGATCGCCGTCGTCATCGAGAAATGTGTTCGCTCACTCATTCTACACGGAATAACTGAAGAGGTTTGGCACCGTTTTTCCTATTGTAATTATAATTCTAATTGAAATTGAAGTTTTGTATAGCTCCACTTCAAGAGCAAATTAATCAGGGGTGCTCTGTGCTCACCTATGTGATGTTAAATGACATTGAGGACTGGAGTTTTATCATTTTATTGCTTTTTATTGTATTGTGTATTGTTTGCATATTGTACTGTGTATTTTTTGTGTATTGCATTGTGTATATATTGTGTATTGTATTGTGTATTGTATTGCTTATCCTCCATTCTATGTCTTCTGGTCTCGGGGACCTTGTGGACTTGATTGGTTGTGCCCAATAGTCTTTGGAAGGCAGCCTAGTTCAGAAATGACCATCAAGAGATGTGTTGTGCATTGGGATTATGGTTATATATAGAGCTTCCAGATTAGATTAGACTTTTAGCCGTAGGCAGACTGATCCTGTCAATATTCACAGACATTTTCATGCAAATTTTGATTTTTATTCTATGAATTTTCATGAGTATTTTGTGAATATTCATTATAAGAAATCTCGGCATCTTTTGCCTCAGGCGAAGTGATTCTGTGAACATATGTTGCGATTCCTGCTGATGTTTTTCATTGTGATGCTCTCAATATTCATAGTTGTGCTTTCAAACTTTTATTCTCGATGCTGTAAATATTCATGAGTCATGAATATTCATAATCCAGTTGCAGTTCTTGATGGTGTTAAGCGAGCATGCACAAAGATTTTTGCAGTTTTTTTTTTATGTAAAGTGATAATTATTTTTCTGTGTGTTGTCTAGGGCTTGTTTCGAGTTGCTTCAAGTTCTACAAAGGTTAAGAAACTCAAGGTTAGTCACTCACAAATACAAAAACTAAAGATCCGAATGAGTAACTGCTAAAAATGAAAAAAACAGAATGTTAAGTAGCTGGGATTTAATGGAATCTCCAGATTTACAAAAAAATTTACCTCCTCTCACGAATTTTATACTTGTAGACGTGGTCTACTTGATTTGAGGCTATTTGTAAGACTAAAAATCCTCTTTATCGCCAAATCATTGATATAGTCTTATGTAAAATATAATCCATTCTGTTATGTAATCACATACGAGGTGAGAGTTATGTGTGTGATAATGTTTTGAGCTGTATGTAAATTTCTAATTGTTAATTATTGTTTGTGAATGGTTTTATAGGCGGGTTTTGATGCCAGCATTGTAAATATGGATGATTACCAAGAAGATGCCCACTGCATTGCAGGTAAGAGAGAAAACTAAACTGGCTCATTGATTATTAATCAATCAGTAGATTAATTAGCCAATTAATTGGTTGAGATTAGTAATCAATTGTTTGGATTATCAAGGAGATATGCACTGCAGCCATGGAACTTGGGGAGCAATGGGATGAGGAGAATTTACCCAGAAGGAACATTTTGCCAAACTGCTGTGCAGACGGCTGTGCATGGAGTTGTGTAGTAGTGTATAATGTTACGATGAATGTTTTATAGTTAATGCAATCATGGTTCTTGTTTTGATTTGCAGCGGTTTTGAAGTCTTATCTTCGGGAGTTACCTGAGCCACTGATGACCTTTGAACTCTACAGCGAGTGGATGCATATCATGGAACTGTTCGTGTTTTTTACTTGTTCTGTTTATGCTTTAGGCGTTTTCTCATTATTTGTGTGGGTTGCGGTGGAGGGGCAGATCCAGATTTTGAAGTTAGAGAGGTTGATGAAATAGTGAACTTGGGATTTGATTATTTTAATAGTAAGTAGGCAAACTGTCATTGGACACAGTTTAGTTTGGGGTATGCGTTCATTGCCTGTGTCTGTCTGAATCCTTTGCTTATTTATTTATTTACCCTATTCACTCTGTTTATTCACTCTTGATTCGTTCTGCTTTGGGGTGCCTCATAGCCTAATGGTTAGCATGCTTGACTGTCAACCAAGAGGTCGGGGGTTCAAATCCCCACCAGGGATTTTGAGACTTTCTACTCCACTTGCGCCCGTTGCCAATTCGACTATTATGAGTACACTTCCCTTACACTGTCCTTGGAAAGTTCAACCTAAATCAATTCGTTAGAACTGCATATTAGACCAGCTTATGTTTAAAACAACTGTTTAGAAGCCTATGTGTGTCCAATTCTAATCTATACCTTTAACCCAATTGTAGTAGATATTTCTGATATTTATTTCTGATATTTATTTATGATATTGATTTCTTAGTCCAACGGAATTGAGACAGAATGCTCTCTGGGTCGTTGTCGACAAACTACCCAAGCCAAACTACAACAACCTACGGTAATAACCTTACTATCAGTAATTCATGTTTTTTATTGTATTTTTGAATAATGGTAATTACTTAAATATATGTTATAACTAGGGGTGGGCAACGATTAAAAATTTTAATCGAAATTAATCGCGCGATTAAAATTTTTAACGACGCAATTAATTTTTAACGCATGTCACAATAGATAACAAGACTTAGTACAACTAAGCTTACTCTACCGACTCTGAGTAGTTACTTTAATATGCGCTATATAAATGATTGCAGACAATAAACAAAAAGCACACATTCTTTTACTACTTGTTTTTACTTTTTAGTTTTTACTTTTAAGTTTAAGTTTAAACTCAGCGGTTTTATCAAGAATTGTTTTAGCGAATTTCTAGAAATTATTGGGCGCAGTGACAATCGCGTTAACTGCGTTAAAAAATTTAATCGCGTTAATTAATTAACGCATTAATCGCGTTAATAACGCGTTAAATGCCCAGCCCTAGTTATAACATTTATTGCTTCTGTATATGTTATAACATTAATTACTTAGATATATGTTTCTGAAATTACTTAAGTTTGTTAAAAGATTAATTACTTTGGGATAAGGTATAACATTAATTAATTACTTAAGTATATGTTGTAACATTATTTACATAATTATAAGGCCTATGTTATAACATTAATTATAAAATGCTTCACATGGAATACATAGTGATTGTCCAAGTGTAACTACAGTTTTGCAATTTATTTTAAATGTCAAAAATCATGTCATTATGAGTAAATTTCTGTGTTTTACTTTTTTATGTCAACATTTAAGATTAATGTTTTAATTTATCAGACATGTTTGGTTTTCCAGTTTAATTGAGCCATAATTTAAAATTTGAGTTTATCAATAATTATCCATTTTCATTGTCAACATCAAACATATGAGTCATCTTTAATATCTACGTTCTCTGAAGTGTTATATCAGTCAACTTTTCATTTAAGCTGTCCATTCGGCAGATATGCATGATAGAATGAGATAGACTGTGTTTAAATTAGAGATATTTATCATTTTTGACAAATTAGCCAGTTTTTTTATTTTCCCAGCACTCTTATAATAATGAGCATCATTCTGATGAAATACATGTAGCAAGACTTAAGATAAATATTATTTTAAAAATATTTTGGAAGTTGGAAATGTATTAGTTTTATGGGCTTCCAGGTTTATCTTCAAGTTTCTGGCTCAACTGGCTGCCAACAATGAAGTCAAATTTTAAATATGAAAAATAAATATAAAAATATTAAATATATTAAAAATATTAGTATTAATTGGTATTTGCTTTTTAAGTGGCTTCTAAGTATATTATCAAGTTTCTGGCCAAACTGGCTGCCGACAACTTTAAAAGAGAAAACCTTTATAATTACGATGATTTATCAAATATAAGTAACATGCTATCAAACAATTTATAGACTGCATAAATAGTCAAATCCAGAAATAGAGAAAGCAAGGCTTTAAACTTTCATGTAAGCCAAAGTGCAGTTTGCAATTGGTCTTACAATAAAGAATATTCTATTCTATTCTTTATAACAAATAAATATAAAAATGTTAAAGATTAAAGAATATTGAAATATTAGTGAATATTTGCTTTATGGGGTTCGTAGGTATATCATAAAGTTTCTGGCGAAGCTGGCTGCCAACAGTGATGTCAACAAGATGTCTCCGAGTAATATTGCTATCGTCATAGGACCCAATCTGTTGTGGGCTCCTGGTGATGACGGGTAAGAACTCTAGCTGTGTTTTATTTCTAGACACTTGCAACTATATAGACTTGACTCAGCTGAGTTGTTGTGTGTTCATAGTCAGGAGATTTGTATTTGAAAAGTCAGAAATTCTAATTAGTTTTCGTTAAATGTTTATGGATGTGTTGGATGGGTTATAATATGCTTCAGTTTGGGTTTGATAAGCCATCAGTTGATCCCTTGTGCTTTGGATGGCAGCACTATGTAATTTACAAATTGATAATGGGAGAGTCGCCACTGGCCTGGTCCCGCATACAGAATTTCCCAACCAATGGAGTCGAGAGTTGATACAATGCTCAGAGTTTGTGGGTCGCATTGAATTGAGGATTAGGTATCATAATAGCCAATGCAGTTTGTGGGACATGATTACATTACATTCCAAAGGCGCTCCCTGCACACATGGCTATCTTAACGATCCAAAAAAGTGTATTTAGGTCATTTGAAATAAGAAAACAGAAAGCTGCCTTTGACTTAATGTTAACTTGATTTATGATTGATATAATTATGCTCAGTATTCAGAGTGATATGATGTGCTATGACAGTTCTATTGATCATTATCGTCGATTATTGTTGTTATCGGTATTGTTATCGGTAGCTGATTGGTTTGAACGCTCGTCTTCTAACGTGGAGATTAGGCTTCGAGTCTCATCTGAGATGGGTGCTGTGTACGGACCTTGAGCAAGTTGTTTACTTACAATTGCTCGGCGTCATCGACCGATGCATTGTCATTAAATTATAGATCATTATAATAACAATACTTATTGTGTTGCAGGCCAAGTGTTATAACTGCGGCCAGTCACAGCGCAATTATCGAATGTCTCATCAACAAGTCTGAATGGTTTTTCCCAGGTGGTAAGTATCACTGCCCTGTATTATTCATAGGCAGTAATTATCATTCGCATGTGTAATTCATTGGGGCTAAGTACCATGGTCCTATGTAATTTACAGTGGAAAAAAGTACTATTGCCATATGTAGTTCGTAGGCATAAGTACAATTACCATGCGTAATTCAGACGTAGTAATTACCATTTACTGTTTTATTAACGTTGCTGTGGTCGATGGTTCCATAACTGCAAAGTGGTGATCTTTTATAATTAGAATGTTGTACCGTTTTTAATTAGATGCATGTACACCAGAGTGCGGTCATGCAACTGGTATAATAAAGAATATACTTACTTTCTTGCTAATGTTTTTGAAGATTTCACAGTTTAAATTGCAAATGAGCTAGAGTTTTTGAGCAAACTTTTGACTAATATCTCAGTTTTCATGAATTTTTAAATTAGAGGTTTATTTCCGACTCTGTTTTAGAATTCTGTAGCTTTATATAACTCTATTTTTGGTATTTAAAACTTTCAAATTTTTAGGGTAAATTTTACTCCATTTTAGAAATATTTTAGCTCCGTTTTGGAATTTTACACAGGTTAAACAAATTTTAGTAATAATAATGAATAATCTTGAAGGGTCTCTGTATAAATTGTGACTGATAGATTGATTGATTGATTGATTGATTGAATAATGATAATAATAATAATAATAATAATAATAATAATAATAATAATAATAATAATAATAATAGTAATGTCATTCCTGTATTCTGTTTCAGACCTGGACTTTGGTGTCACTGAAGCTGACCGGTTGAACCTCACCAAAGCCAAACACAACGATAACACAGGTCGAGGTCATAACCTCTCATCTATCTCATCGTCCGCTCTGACTCCAGCCTACATATCGAAACACCGATTCTTTGGCAACGTTTTCGACGAAGCGGACCACAATGGATTAAAATTGTCGCCTTCGAGCACCAGACTCAGCCTGAGCAGCCTGACATCGCTCAATGACGAGAGCAGTTTTGAGCGCAAGTACTCGTTCAGCTCGCTGCTCGAAGAACGCACTTCAAACTGGGACTCAGAGGGCGGCTCGTTGCGTTACCTGAAGATGTCTCGAGTCGAGAGTGGGACTTCATCGCTCAATACGAGCTTCTGTTACGCGAACCGTCGAAGTCCGATCCCATCGTCGTCCACGAGTCCTGCTCTGTCAGCGGGAAATATCCTGTCATCGTTTGACGCATCCAGTTCGGTGACGAAAAGTCCGACACTGTCGGTAAATACAAGTTCCAGTCGTCTGTCGGGAACAGGACTGTCGGTGACATTTGGCATCAGTTCCACGTCAGGAACAGGCTTGGCGATGTCGGCGGGCGAACGTTATGACTCTTCTGGCTCCAAAATTCCAACAATGTCAGGCGGTAGAAATACAATTCCGCTAGTTTCGATCGCTAAAGGGAGTTCTCTGTCGGTGTTGGCGGATGGAACATTGTCAAGGAATAACGGCTTCATTGCTTCTAGTCCTCAGCAGTCATTATCTGCGTCGTCGGATGTTTCGGTGACAAGTCAGTTACAGTCGGTGACAACACTGTCAACTTCGATTGTGACCGCAAACATTTTGTCGTCGAGTGAAAACTCCGAATCGGCAGTTACAACCACTCCTGATGTGTCACTGACATTGAATCCAGCTGATAGCACAGCTGCATCAAAGTCAGAGCATCTACCCGAATCAACTACAAGTATTCCAAGTATAACACTGATGACCGATGGAAAGGTGTTGATAACAACTCCACCTGTGTCAATGACATCAAATCAAGCTGTGTCTGGGACATCAAATCCAGCTTTCTCAGATACAAATCCATCTGTTTCAGTAACATCACCTCCAGCTGAATCTTCGACAACCAGCCCAGCAATGTCCGCTACAACACTACCGTCAATTGCCAGCACATGCTTTTCAGACGGCGACAATTCCGACTTTTTAACACCAAAAACTCACGAATCCGAACTCGTAACAAACTCGGAACTCATGCCTTTGTCATTATTCAGCGAAAAGCAACAAACTGACAATTATCCGATAGTCATTTCAACATCCAAGCATTGTTTCGATCCGTTGATGTCGGGGAATGCTTCACATCCGATCAGCTTCAGCCGACACATCATCATCACACCGACATCACCGTCTGCCGTGTCCGACAGCAGCCAACAGACTTCCGACGACGTATTCAACTCTATAGATATGTCTCCAGGGAATGTCGTGAACACGATATGTTCCTCAGACGGTCGCAAGAGAACCAGAGTGTTGTCTGAAGGAAACTGGAGGTCGATTCCTAATGGTGATTGCAGAGAGGCAGCAGTTGCGTTTGGTAAGGTCACCTGGATGGATAACCCCAGTGCCAGGCGTGCATCTGAGGGTTATGGTTCACCAGGTAAAGACAGGGTCAGGGTCCAAGGACTTAGCAAGCAGACTGGTTCCGTGACATTTAAAGAGAAACCTATTGACAGAAGACTCTCCATACCTTCCGTGTCCGTTATCAGTCCGGAAACTCCGAAATCGAAGCAGCCCGTTAAGAAGTCACGTTCCCAGTCGATAACTTCCAGTCGGACCTTACCTTACGTCGCTCCAACTTACGCATCAACAAACACAAATTCCTGTCTCAGGAAGACAACCACGTCTTCCGAAAGACGCAGCAAGGCACGATCCGAGGGAAACACCGCGACGCTATACGAGAAAAACGGAGAGACGCTTTGCAACGACAATTCTGTGACAAACTGTATGAAAAGCACAAGTTTCCTTTCGCGTCATGCTTTGATACGTCAAGACAGCGTCTCGTCGCCTACGGTCGAAAATTCTCCAACACGCGAGCAAAACACTTCGAGGAATTCCAGCGAAAACCCTTTTGATGGAACATTAACGTATTCTGATCAAGGTATTACTACGGCTTCGAACAAGTGCAAAACGTACGTCGATGATGCTTTTGTTGCTGGAGGGACCGCGCTTTCTAATAACGGTTCTGACATACCTGAAGCAGATCGAGATAAAGATGAGCTGTCCGTGGCTTGTTCATGTAGACACGATCTACCAAATCCGCTGGTGCTTTCTGGCATAACCAGCGGATCAGCGGACGATCCACCATCTCCTCTTATGGCTGGAGAGAAGAAAAGTCCACATCAAACACTGCAGAGGTCTCTTTTTCCACCACCCCCTGTTCCGGGTCTTCCCACAGAGAACTCTACCACTTCAGATTAAGAGCTGAACTTCAGATTAAGAGCTGAATGGTTGGACGGTTTGGGAAGGAAGACTACACACACCGAAGATGATACTATGTCATTCGACTGTTAAGTTGAGAGAATCATCAGACATCTCGCTGAGGCTCTTGGCAGACTATGCCAAGAACCAAAACAGATGTATTGTATTTATTGAGATGCTTACTCTAGAGTAACTGACAACCCTTTGTATAGAGTTGTAGTGCTCGAGGCTTTAACCGCTCCCTCATGGGTTTGAATCCAAGTACATAGCTCAAAATCTTCGGCACGCTGGTCAATGATGAATGCTGAGGAGAAACGTCGAACATATGTTGAATTTGTATTTGTTTCTGCTAATATTTTAAAAGCTATGACCTTCGATGGAATACATTGAACGTGCAATTATATGTACTTCGAAAATATGTTGTTTGGTATATGTCTGTTTTATGTCCCTGTATGTTTGTATGTTTTAGTGTGTGTAATGTATATGTATGTACTTGTATTTAGGTATTTTATGCAGTACTTTTATTAAATGCTCTATGCTGTGTAGAAGAGTTGTTTCTTGTCAAAGAGAAGTGTGATAGCTACCAGCGACTTAGGAAAAACTGAAAATACGTTTTAAATGAATGGAAAGTACCAAAACCAGATGACTAATTAAGGATGCTAGAAGTGTCTGGACATGGAGAGAAGTAAACTATCGATTGTCAAAACACATAAATTGTCTCCTACTACCAAAAAGTCATATATACAAAACACATTATGTGTCACCAGAAATTTTCGTCTGCAAATTACACCTACTGTCATTTTCATAAACCTTGTTAACTGTACACCATGTTAAGGGTAACCTCCTGCCAGAAACCCGAATGCAAACCACATTAAAACTTCCCGTCACCTGCTGCAAGAACTCTGGTTGCAAACCACATTAACTCGTCTGCTGTGAGAAACTTGTCAGGTTACTTGAGTCGCTTGTTTTAGGGAACATTGTACTCCGTTGCTAGACAGTTTGTGTCGGTTTGTGTTTTGACAACTTTAACGTGTAGTGCTTAAAGACATTTAGTTTATAAGCACTGAGTAATAAGTATGGCAAGCCTTGATTAGTCCCATTAGAGAATTTTTGTAGAGATCATGTAACATGACGATCAGGGCTGGGCAAATTACTCAAGAAAAATGTAATTAAATTACAAATCACTTTGGAACATGTAATTGAATTTCAAATTACAAAATATGTGGGAAAGTGTAATTTAATTACGAATTACTTTGGGACATGTAATTGAATTTCAAATTACAAAATATGTGTGAAAGTGTAATTAAATTACAAATTACTTTGGGACATGTAATTGAATTTCAAATTACAAAATATGTGGGAAAGTGTAATTTAATTACAAATTACTTTGGGACATGTAATTGAATTTCAAATTACAAAATAAATGGGAAAATGTAATTGAATTATGAATTACTTTGGGATATGTAATTGAATTTCAGATTACAAAATACATGGGAAAATGTAATTGAATTATGAATTACTTTGGGACATGTAATTGAATTTCAAATTACAAAATACATAGGAAAATGTAATTGAATTACAAATTACGTAATTTTATTTATGTAATTGCTGCCCATCCCTGATCACTATCAGGATTGATGTAGAAATGCTTCACGATGATTGTGGTGGTGATGATGTATGTATGTATGTATGTATTTATGTATATAAGGCATCCCGGCATTTATTGTTTCTTTCAGCTCGTATATCCATCGTAACCTGCTTTTGGTTTCTCTGGTCTGTTGATTATCAACCTGGCTTCTCCAAAGAATTTTTATGTTTTTGATTTTACTCGAAGTGAACATCGACTGATGTCGTCGACATTGTGATAACATCTCTATGGAAGTCATTGGATTAGATTAGCTATGGAAGTCAATGGATTGGATTAGTATTTATCTATGCACGGATTTTATGTTTGTATCTAAACACTGTACATAATACACATCAGGTGCACTGCACACATGACTGACTGATTGTAAAAAAGGGAAGTTGATTGTAGCATTAAAATACAATGCAATAGTGCAATGAAATACAAGCACTTCTGATCAGTGGCAGCACCAGGATTTCAGGTTTGGGGGGCTAAAGCTCAAAAAGCCATGGTAAGTTATTCCCATTTGGATGTGACGACCTTTTTTGTGCTTAAAGCCTTTCCTTTTTGGGGGGCTGAACCGCAGTTAGAGGGCTAAGCACCCACTAGCCCCCCTGGCGCCGCCACTGCTTCTGATGCTGCCCACCTTCCAAAGTTGAGAAGTGCACACACAACAGAATATTGATGGTGCTGAGCAGTTTTGGGTAAGTAAGTAAGGATATTTTTCATTAACCAATTGCTAATTGCACTTTGATGTACAGACATCTAACAAACACAGCATCCTCACTGTTCTGCTCATCAGGCTGTCAGCTGGGGGATTATGTGATCATGGGCACGAGACGTAGGGATAGTAGGTAGGTTTGGTTGAGGGGGTAGTAGTTGGTACAGGACTTGGCCCAGTGAAGGACCTGCTCAATGTTCCTACACATTGAATACTGGAGTGGAGGCCGAGCACTCTTTCCATTAGTAGTAATAGTAGTTTCAGTTTAACAACACTGTGTGATAACAAAGATCATTAGCATCGCCCTCCTCCTTTATCCAGGCTTGGGACTGGCACTCTATCCATTCGGCCACCTTGCCCCACCGATGCCCCAATGTACGAGAAGCAGCGCCAATTCCTACAGAACATGAAGCATTTTACCATCGGATACATTGCTTATACACTATACAGTGGCAGAACACACATGGCAATTCTGTAAATTTACGTTTTTTTATTTGTCCTTATAATCTCGGAAATTGTCGTTAATACACAGGACTTTTTGTAGTGAGATATTTTGAACGGTACCTTTATTCTCTGACGTATAAGCTGCAATTTTTTTGGTAAATGTTTTGGTTTTCTCGTGCTTTAATTTTAAATCGTGTATTATCTTAGATTTGAAGAGTTGCTGGACGAAAGTGAAAGTTGCAATTAGCCAGTTGATACATTCAGCTATTAACGAACAGTTGACCGAAAATGTTCTTTTAAATGTAGGAAGTTTTGTTCCCTGTAAGATATTATTCGTGATAATTTAATGCCACTGTAGTCTTTAAATTGGCTGAACGAACTGATTTTGATATTTTGTTCTTAACTCGAGTAGTAGCAGTCATAGAGTTTTTCTGTAAGACAAACTTTAATAAGATACTTGCACAGTACTGTACTTGTTTTGTGTCTTTTCAACAAGCATGCTTTTAGTGACTACCAAAAAATGGCACAATTTGGAATAAGGTCAGACATGTAGCCAACCTTTTTAACCAGCTGCGGCTATTAGTTGTTGGCAGCTTCAATTTCTCAGCCTCGGCTGATGAAAGGCCAGTCGTATCCCTCACTCTCTGATCCTCCCATCAACAGCACATTAACAGTGATAAACGTAGAAAGAATCTCTAATTCCTGAAGTACTGGATATGATGAAAGAAAGGTTTGTCTAGAGATAAAGTATTATGATGAAACCCCGGTTTCATGTATGATTGCATGTATGTATGTATGCATGTACTATATGTGTCTGTTTATATACACCTTTTACTAACATCACAAACGTGTCCAGAAGCTGTGGGTAGCTACAAATACAATACAACTATTTGATATTACCCTCCTTGCAAAGTTCAAAAGTTCACACATGACCCTATGACTGAACATCGATAGCGCTGAGCAACTGTGAGTGAAGAATTGCTTAAGTAACTGACTGCATCGGGCAAGGCTCGGACTCGTGCTTTCTGCGTTACAGGCCGGGCTCTCTAACCAATCGGCTACCATGCCATACAAGTGTATTATGTTGCTATGTGTGTCTCTGTCTTGTTCTGTGTGGTGTTTCTGAGCCCGTGTGAATGTTTACCTTTGTGGTTTTTCGATTGAATGCCGAAGCACGCTTGTAGTCGGCCTTCGAGATAATCAGAAGCAGACGCACTGTAACCATGCTTCACACCAAGATCACAGTATCAAATGAAGGTAGACCTACATTATACATACGCATATATAGGTAGAGAGAGACAGGCAGACAGACAGAGAAACAGGACGGACGGACGGACAGAAAAAAAACAGACAGAGCAGGCTAAATGTGATGTAATGTAAATACATGTAAATCTTCGAAATTTCTCAGCACCACACAACAGTGCACACATGACCATACAACAGAACATCGATGGCGCTGAGCAACTATGAGTAATCGTAAACTCGGAACTTCTACAGCGCCCACAAGAGCGAAGTCGCGGGAACCAGCTTATTCACAGGCGCTCAATCAAAACAAAACCGATAGGCAGAGGGTCAAAATCCAGAGAGTCAGGTAGGCAGACAGGCAGGCGGCTAAGGTGGATGGTGTTTGGTGTTCAGACGGCGAGGACGTATATGCAGGGATCGAGAAGTGTTGGATTCAGGATAGGATTTGAGTGTGGTCCCCTACACAGTAACTGCCTCGGGAGAGGTTCAAACCCATACTCTGCGTTACAGGCCGTAAGAGTATCCAATTCAAAGCGTATCCAATTCAAAGTTTGCTCCCTCATTCGAAACTGTCTTGTTGGCTCTGCTCAACACTTTCTTAGGGCATATTGTAGGCCTACCCCAGTATCTTCTCTGCTGCAGTAAATCCTGCCTTCGGTCATCGGCCCGTGGTTACTTGGTTGTTCCGTGGGTGCGTAGGCCTACTTCTACTGCCCAGTCTGAGTTTCGCTATTGTTGGTCCCAATAGCTGGAACCAGTTACCTCAGTCCCTCAATTAAGGCCGTCCTTTTCTCTGTTTCTTTTGACCAGTTCCGCAAGCGTCTGAAAACCTCTCTCTTTTCCAGTGAAGATACCGTCTTGCCCGGGTCGGGAGCGCCTCTGATTTGAGTGGTGCTATATAAATGCTCGATTACGATTACGAGCGTCCTTCAACAGGACAGATGATAAAATAAATGAAACATAAAGAGATATACACAACCTGATTCTACCTGTAATGAAACTGTTGTTCATAGGAGCGCTCGGATCGTGCTCCGATTCAGTTTTCGAGAGCGTCGTACGTGTAACAGATTTCCGTTGTAAACAACTTTCGTGGCAGAAATAAAATTTCTGGTAAAAAAAGACAAAATAAATCCATCGAAATGGTGACCAATTTAGTTATATTTGGCATTCGATATTTTCTCTCGTATAGTATTTAAATCTCATGGTGCAGATAGCCAGAGTTTGTTCATTTCGAAAATATTTAGAGGACTTGATGATGGAGGCGTGATTAATTGATATAGGCCGAAATGATCTAGGGTCATAAATAATTAAATAATTAAAAATTAGGCTAATTGCACAAGTCTAAACGTTTCCACAATGAAACTACGATAACAGAGTCTTTAATTTATCTGTGCCCCGTCGTTTTGAAGTCAATTTCTGTCTTTTTGCGGTCGTTAAACTAGTGCAGTATGAATGGCTTGCACGACCATGCTTTCAAGCATTTTGTTAGACGCAAAAATTAGCCAAGCACTGTAGAGAACGTAATAAAAAAAAAAAAATTTGTCAGACGTTCACTACTTTGTTTAACTGATTTCAGTGTGAAGGTGTTTGCTTCTCTTCTTGGTGAAATGGCTGATCATATTTGGGTTGCATAGGTAAACACCCGCCTTAACATCTGCTGTGCCCTCTCTGATCCCCTGGAAACCGGACTCGGACCTCCCTCGGACTACTCTTTGGACAACCCCTCTGATTAGACGCAGCGCTCGTGAATAAGCTGGTGCCCTGCGCTTGGCTTTCGAGTGGCGCTTTAGAAGTTTGGAGATTACGATTACGATTAAATTTAGTTGCCAATTAAGTTAAGTTCTCAGTTTCGGTTTAGTGATTTTAATTCTACCCACTGATAAGCTTTCTTCAAGAGTCATTGTGTATTGGGACATTTATAGAGCGCCTTTTCCAAAACGTGACACCCAGTTAGTCATTAAGTCAGCTTGCTATTTCAATCTCTGAGTGTCATTTGAACAGCTCCAGATGAATGTACTTGCTTGAACGATAAGATCATGCAATGTATGTTGTAGCCCATAAGACCTAATAAAGGCACTATATAAATTTTGTTACATTATGCTATTGTGATCTTTGCAATTTCAAAGCTGTATCATTGATTTATGTAATGCCTTTTTGCGGTTCTTAAAAGAAAACATGTCATTTAGTCTAATCAGATATTAATTTTAATAGCTTCTCAAATTTCAGACAGCATAGCAGATAAAATGGCTCTTTTGTTTTCTCAGATTATATAGTTTCTTCGACAGGTTCTAAAACCAAAATACAATGACATTTAGTATAATCGGATTATTCTTAAATTTTCACACAGCGTATAAATCATATACAGTGACTGTTTTCTTTATTCAGATGAAACCCAGGATGTCGTCTGTAAGAAACCTGGTTAGTACATCATTATGTAGCTATCTGGGAGCGCTCTCGTTTGGCTACGTCCTCGGTTTCACCTCGCCTGCCTTGCCTCTGATGCAGGTGGCCAAGGAGCCGATGTACAAGAACACCGATGCTTCCTCCTGGTTTGGTTCCGTCATGACCCTGGGCGCCATGTTCGGATGCCCAGCTGCTGGGTGGATGGTGGAACGATTCGGAAGGAAGTGGACGCTGATGATCACATCTCTGCCATTCCTCATCGGATGGCTGGCTATCTCCTTCGGCGATTCACTGCACATGCTCTACACCGGAAGAGTCCTCACCGGTCTTGGCAGTGGAATGGTGTGCGTGGTTTCGCCTCTGTACATAGCCGAAACCTCGACGAAAGAACTTCGAGGGATGCTCGGATCTGGCGTCCAGCTTTTCATCACCATCGGGATTCTGATGGTGTACTCACTGGGTCTTGTGGTCAGCTGGCGTGGCCTTGCGCTCATCGGGGCTCTGATTCCCGCTGTTGCAGCCCTCCTGACGTTCCGTGCACCCGAAACTCCCCGCTACCTTCTGAACACCAACCAGAAGAGCGAAGCTCTGCGGTCACTGCTGTGGCTGCGAGGCACATCGTCAAACACCGAGGAGGAGTGCCGCGACATGGAGGAAAACACGGACGTCGACGAAAAAGCATCCTGGTCGGAGTTCCGTAAACCGGAGCTGTTCCGGCCGCTCCTGGTGTCCGTAATGATTATGATCTTCCAGCAACTGAGTGGAATCAATGTCGTCATGTTCTACACTGTCTCAATCTGTCAGAGTGCTGGTTTCAGCTCCACCAGTGGCCTTGCAACCGTGTTGATCGGAGCGGTTCAGGTTGTCGGCACGGTGGCCGCCTGCTTCCTTGTGGATCGTGTCGGGCGCCGATACCTCTTGATAGTCGCTGGATTGGGAATGGCACTGAGCTGTCTGACGCTTGGGGCGTACTACCATGCAACCGTGCAACCCACAGCTGTAGACTTGAGCTCGCCCAGTTCTTCAATGGCACCAATTTCTCTTGCCACCAATGATCTCAGCTGGCTGGCCCTGGCTAGCCTCGTGGGGTACATACTGGCATTTTCGCTCGGCTGGGGTCCAATCCCGATGCTGCTTATGTCGGAGATATTTCCGGCGAGGGCGCGTGGAGCCGCCAGCGCCGTTGCATCACTGACCAACTGGCTGGTTGCGTTTCTGATCACGAAGGAGTTTGCGATGCTTCAGGGTGCTCTTGGAATGGACGGGGCATTCTGGTTCTTTGGAGCGTGCTGCTTGGCGGCCGTCATCTATGTCTGGAATGCGGTTCCGGAGACAAAGGGAAAGTCATTGGAAGACATTGAGCTCTACTTCCTTGGAAGAGTTATCAGAGGAATTTAAAGATTCGTTGCATCTGCCTTCTGTTTTTTAGATGCAAGTGATATTTTTAATCTCAGATTTTGATTTTTTTCTGACGGTCTGTGCACGTTGGCATAACATACAAGAGATCACTTCAAACACTGAAATTCGTTGACCTTGTGACGCGTGTTTCAAACATTCAAGTTGTGAGGAAATGTGCAGCTTTAAGACTCGATCTACTTTGGAAAATTCAGATGTTTATACTATGAGCACGTTTAAAAAATTTGTTTGCCAGAATCATCTCTAGTACTTCATTTGTGGATTGAATATGGGGCTTTGCACTGGTAAAACATCTTTTTGTTATTGAGTTTTGACAGTTGTCTTAGTGATAATTTTCAGACTGATGTGCTTGTGACTAATCTTTCGTAACTTTGGACTGTACTCCCATTCATTTATACTTTACTTTTCCAAAGTATTGTTATTAGTAGTAACATCTACATAGCACTGGGTGTCTAATGCACACGGCATTATACAATGGTGCACCAAAGCCAGATTATGATCAGGACGACATCCAGAAGATCAGAAAAGTGCGGATCCACCATAAGCTAACTTTTTCTTAGTTGACTGATCTTGGTGTTGACCTGAATGCAGCTTGGTTTTGGTGCGCCATCGGCTGATACCTTATACTATAGAAGGTATTGATTATTAATATTACTAATGTAATTAAGTGTTGGGGTTTGAGATTGTGGTGTTGGCTTTTGATCAGCATGTTTAATTAATGTTTAATTAATATTTGGTTAATGTTTGCTTACTCTTTGTGTTTGATTAATGTTTAAATGGAGGAGCTGTTGTTTTAGTTATATAATTATACATCTTTTGACTAATGGTCGCTTGTGAATAAGCTGGTGCCCTGTCCTTAGCTTTCAATTGGTACTTCAGAAATGTTTAGTTTACGATTACAACGTTTACGAAACAGGAGTTGCATTCAGTATCTTAAATTCTCTTCTTCTGTTAAGCATTGTTGTTTACATTAATACAGACTGACTTGTAGTGACAAAGAATGTCTTGCTTCAGATGTGAATCCCTGTTTCTGGAGCTGAGAGATGCAATGACTTGCACAAGTCAACTCGTATTATACCGACCAAGTATGCAGCAATATGGTGTACCTATTACTTGTTACTATCATTGCTTTTATTGATGTTGCATGTGTCACGCCAGCTGTGCCATGTGTTGATTTAAGTACTCAGAAATGCTTAATTAACTATGTTGTTGTTATTTGAAGAAAATATATTTTCATGGGTCATGTTTATGGTGGTTGAGTAATGAAAGCATGTGCTGGCTTTTTGTTACAGATTATTATAAGGTTTGAATTTTGTTGTGCGATGTGAAAAATTGTTAACATGTTGTCATGCCAGGCAAGTAGTTTAATGAAATGTTGTTGATGTTGTTAGACTTCAGCTGTCTTGTTAGACTTTACCTTTCAGTAAGTGTACAGCTTTATAGTCTTCACAGATGGAAGATACTTTCAAAAGGTTATCTGAATGCTTATGCTTTAATGTTGATTTTAAACTACATGTAATTTCACCAAAATTGTTTATGTCACCAGATTTTGGCAGATAGCATTACTAAGTATTGTATGTATCAGACATAGCATACCATCCACATACAGTATTTTAGAAACAAATTTTTGAAGTACTGGAGTGCTTTAGATTGAGTTCACGATGTGCTGTGACATATCAAAGTCAGGGTCGAGCAACTTGTGGCCAAGTAAGACAGAATTGACCCACCCACTGCCTATTTCTCTTGGTTTTCGTAAAATACCTGGTTGAGGTGTACAGAACCCATTGTAATGATTATTTCTAAAACTGCATTTTAAACTATACTGCAAGTTCAAAGCCTGCTAAATTTATCATGGTTATCAGCAATAAATACATCATCCAACAGTTCCTTCTTATTAGAGCAGATTATATGGGTGCAGAGTAGTCTAGTGGTTATTGTGCTGGACTGTTAACCAAAAGGTTGGGGTTCAAATCCCTGCCAGAGCAGACTTTTGTTGAGATTTCTGCTCCATCTGCACCCATAGCCAACTCAGCTATAATGAGTACACTGACTGTACACTGTCAGGTGGAATATCAGACGGCACGGGAGAGGACTCACCACCATCCTTCATATGCCGAGGCTGAGAAAACGAAGTCGCTATCACTCCATACCCGTGGCTGCCTTTCAGGCTTGCTTAACCCTTTAACGACGAGCTGCCTATGGTTTCCCATACATTTTAGTACACGCTCGTCGTTAAAGGGTTGAGGCATGCTCTTCCATATCTTTTGAATATTTATATTAATACATACACAAAACCTCGTTGTAATGAGAGCTTGAGACTCCACATGGTCTTACATTGCCTTATGATGAGCTTGTGTTATACACAAGGTCATCATAAACAGCTTGACTAACTTTCAGGATATGTGTCACATTTCATGTTTGTTGTCTTAATGCAATGTTTTAAAGAGGATGTTGCATGTACATAAATTGTAATGTATACACCAGCATATGATACACACACAGTACATACTTATGTGTATATATTATATTGGGCACAATAGCCGATTGGATAGAACGCTCACACTGAAACATAAAGACTAGATGTTTAAGCTTCCCTTAAGACGGTTACTGTGTAGGGACCTTGAGCAAGTCCTTCGCGCTCAATTGCTCAGCACCAGTGATTGATGTTTGGTCACTAGATAGCGGCACTTAATAAATGTTTAATAAAAATACATGATAGTTATCTCGAGTTTTTTTAGCAACACTAGTGCGTGTCTGCGTCATTTCCAGGTGTGGTTTTTCCTAGGCCTTTCTCGCGCGTTGTGTTTTTTCCTCGGCCTTTCGAAGGACGAAACTGTTGACCAACTGACCGATTATTCTGTTCGTCTGTTTCTATTTTTGGGAATTATACTCGGTGTAAATCTGACTCAGTTTGTTGATTCTTAGTCATCAAAAATCGCTATTGCTTTTCTATTTTATTATACTACATAATAACAACTACATATAAAAAGAATATGTATTAGTACTATTTACTTTCTTCAATATAGGCCTATATTATAATTATGTAATATATTCTTCGTAATACAGTATAATTATATATATATATATATATATATATATATATATATATATATATATATATAATTATACTGTATTACGAAGAATTATATTACATAATTATAATATAATAATTATAATATAATATTGAAGAAAATAGATATATGATAGTGTCTATAGTTTGATGATATCATGATGATGATACTGCTACAGTAACTATTAAGCCTATCTCTCGTATTTGGGCTCACTGTCTTGTCTGTCTGTCTGTCTGTCTGTCCGTCTGTCTGGTGCTACGTGATCGTGTCTGTTTTCTCTTGAATTGAAAGCCTGCATATGCAGTTTAGAATCTAGTAAGACTAGAAGCGAAGTAAATAAACAAAATCCTATTGTTTAAGTAATGAATATAACAGAGATGCTGGAGTGGCTGCATATTTAGCCAAGAGGTCATAGCGACACCACAGATGTGTATTCCATAGATGTATAATATATTGATGGGTGATACTAAAGGTACCGCCCTTTGGAACAGACAGTTTTGCAGACTCTCGCCAGAATTGCTACAGTCATCTTCATCCATGCTACGAACGCGCCAAAACTGCACCTCTTTCTATCTCTGCACAGGTCTTTAACTCATAACTGCAGAAATTCCTTTCCCACAAATCGTAGACTGATTCCTCCCCTACCCATTACCTCTCTCGCAGCTCCGATTCTGACTGTCTGTTTGCCCGACCATTAATTGGGTCTTGCCCTGAAACTGAATATTCTAACCTTGCCTGCCTCTCGATTTGGTTTTGACTGAGCGCCTGCTGAGCCTGCTCAGTGATTGAGAGTGTTTCCCGGACTTAACTTACTAGGGCGTCGTAAATTCTCGATGTTAGGCCTACTATTACAGTATGCGCTCGTTCAACTATTGCTACCTCATGATAATGCGAAGAGCTTTGGTCATTTTGGTGACACACAGACAGACAGGACGAACAGACAGACAGACAGAGGCGTAGATGAACGAGTTACAAGGGACCGTGTACGCAACTGAACTGTAACAAATATTATACTTATAATAAACAGAATTTAAGACAGAATTTGAGGACAAGCAGATTAACATCTGTCAGTGTCTAAGGCTGATTTAATTACATTAGCAGATGCTGCCCACTCTCAATGCCTGCCTGCCTGCCTGCCTGCCTGCCTGCCTGCCTGCCTTCCTGCATTCCTGCCTGCCTGCCTGCCTGCCTGTCTGCCTGCATGCTTGTCTGTAGGCTATGCATGCGTTTTCTGGGCTACTTGGAAAATCCGAACGTCTTTTTTTTGAGTGGGGAATAATATTGTTCGACTATTTCTATCGAAAACAGCCGGAGAACTTTTCAGTTCAGAAGATGTAGCCTATCTCCTGAAACCGGATCTGTCATTGGCTGCACCCATACACACGTCCATACACTAGGTCTATTAGGCCTATATAATATAATCACCAGCTTGCAATAGCATAGCACTTGGATCGTGGAAGTTTGCAGCAAAGTCACCTTCAACAGAAACTCGGATTACTACAGCGAGCGACAGTTGACAACAATAAAAGTAGGCCTTAATTATTGTTACTTATGTGCGGCAATATTAATGGTAGAATAACAACAACAGTATACACACGTAGGCCTATTGTTACTAAAATAGAACAATATTAATGGGAGAATGACAGAAATTGTAACTTAAGTTACGATATTAATAGGAGAATAACAGCTAGCCTAATCGTTACTACATCATCATCATCATCATCATCATCATCATCATCATCATCATCATCATCATCATCATCATCATCATCATCATCATCATCATCATCATCATCATCATCATCATCATCATCATCATCATCATCTCAATAGCTATTGTTGCAGGTGACTGACTTGCTCATATGCGCCCATAACAATAACAGTAGGCCTAACTGTTATTTAAGTGGAACAATAGGCCTATTTAATGGGAGAATAACAGTATAATATTATTGTTACTAAGTGGAACACTATTAACGGCGACGGTTTGTAGAAACTGGAGTGGGCTGCTGTGATATCAATGTGGTTCGTAAGTCCTTCTTCGATGGGTCGGGCGTGGATGTTCGTCTTACTCAGCCTCACGCTGTCAAACGCTTTTGGTGAATCGCTCGACGTGCAAGGGAACGCACTACTGGACAACATCGATCAGGTTGAAAACGAATTCTGCCATCGACATTCTGTCGTAATCTCAATATTTTTATAGCGCTAATCTGAAATAGCGGTGGTGTAGCGGTATGTTCTGTGCCTTCACTGCCTTGTAACCGGAGGGTCGCAGGTTCGAATCTACCTTAAGCCACTGCGTAGCGACCTTGGACAAGTTGCTCGATTATTGTCTGTGAGGAAGGCAACGGGAAACCACCTCACTCATCTCATCCCCGTTTGGCATAAAAGCCAATGGACCTACTATCGGGCAGAGAACTCCATCATCATCATCATCATCATCATCATCATCATCATCATCATCATCATCATCATCATCATCATCATCATCGATCATCATCATCATCATCATCATCATCATCATCATCATCATCATCATCATCATCTTCATCATCTCAATATAGCTATTGGTGCAGGTGACTCATGACTTGCTCATATCCGCCCATAACCGCTGTTAAACTTGAAACGTAGTTAATCCAGATAACCATTGTTTTCTGAGGTATTAATGATTAAGCTTAAACAGTAACTTCATTCGCGCCAATGTTTAAAGGAACAAGATTTCAACCGACCGGGTCCAAAACTAATTCGCAATCAGGTCGATATTAAGAAGGCAAACGTCACAAACCTCACTGTTTAATTAATTAGTAGGCTATAATTGCACGGCTCTATGCGAAAGATATAATCAGTTTAAAGACGTTAATTAGCCTAATAGGCTATCATTAAATGATAATAGATAACTTGTTGTTGCTGGCAGATATCGTTTTGGGAGTCTCGCTTTTCCACGCACATCCCAATCTTGAAGATGCTGAGAAGACACATACGGAGCCTGAACAACGGAACATCGTTGGCTGTAACTCTAGTCTATCAGGCAACGCGACCAGTAAAAGCAAGATGGTTTCGAAAGGACAACAACACCTTGCGGCTCATCAACTCCGAAGTACCGCAGAAGATACCGGTCGAAGGTATAGAGACATATTGCAGCAGCAGCAACAACAGCAGCAACAGATATGACAACAACAGCAACAACAGCAACAACAGCAACAACAACAGCAACAACAATGACAACAACAGCAGCAGTGGTGGGCCCAGTGGTCTGGAACGGGCTCCCCAGAAGATACGCCTAGCGCTGCTCTCTGGGAGTCTTACTGGAGCATTCTTTATTAAACTCAAAACTGTAATATTTGGCCGTGCTGGAGTCGGGAGCGCCTCTGAGTAGTCCTCTTCAAGAGGCGCTATATAAATTTATGAATGAATGAATGAATGAATGAATGCATACATACAGCTAACAGCTAAGCGAACAACTGTTATTTTGCCGCCACAGGCGATCCAAACTACGAACAGTCGTACATGAGGTCGGGTGAGGTGACGGCAGCCACCCTCACCATCCTCAGGATCCAAGACGGCGCCACGTACGACCTTGAGACGATCCTGACGTCGAAAAACGACACCGTCCAGTACCAGATGTCGACGGTCATCCGACCGCGACCTGACCCAGTTAAGCCGGAGTACATCGACAGCCCTGAGTGGCTGCTCGTTGCCCCGGCCCAGATCGAGTACAATAACAGCGGAAGCCTCGACATCCACTGTGCAGCGTTCGTCGCCCGAGAGAACACGACGCACACGAACGAGCTGATCATGTCTCGGGCGATCATCACGGAGGAGGGGGCCTTCCGCGTCGAAATACTCCTCCGGATCCACAAGGACACGCAGGAGATCGTCGAAGGTCGGCCGGACAACGCCATGTTCATCGGGAAACGCGTGGTGACGTCTATTGGTCACGTCATCTACTATATTAGGCTTTCGAGGAAGAACGCCACGCAGGCCTTCACCGGGTTCTACCAGTGCAGCATGGAGCGGAAGGAGGACCGCCTGTTCCTCCTGTCGACCGTGCGGATGATCGGAGGGGACCCGGTGTTTCCTAGGACCCCATTCGTCGAGCTCCTCACCTGCGAGAACAACTACGACAAGCGGCAGGGCAGTCTTCTGATGACCGAGGGAGTGGCCACTTGCTTCCGGTGCCGTGCCGTCATCACTCCCCCGGCCACGGTGACCGTCTATCGGGAGGCACAGGAGCTACATGAGGGACCGGGTATTGGAGTCACGAGGCACGTCAACGTCATGAATAGCGAGGTCTACTTTGAGGCGACGTACACCTTCCACAGTCCCAATGCCTCTGTCCATGCTGGGATCTACTACTGCCATGCCACTAGTGAAAGTGGTGGTAACGCCGTTCCTGTCCAGTTCAAGATTACGGTCGCTAGACGGAGGAGGGGAAAGTACTGAATCCAGTTAGAACCGCACAGATGCACTTAACATGGAGAATTTGAGACTACAAAGATTGAAGCGACCATCGATAGTGCCTTACGATGCTGTGAATTATTGTACTGTTGTCATTTTGGAGCCTTTAAAACCAAGGTCTTTATCGGTACTTTATTACGCCAGAAGGCAGAAACAAAACATACATGCACAAATCTGAACAAACTAAATCAAACGCACAGACTGCGAAAATGTTCGTAAAGATCATTTATGCAACTAAATTTACTTATTTAAATTAATTAAAACAATTAATTAAAAATATAATAATAATAAAATATAATAATAATTGCATATTTTGTATAGGCCTAATATTATTTTTCTTCAGTAGGCTACATTAGCATCTGTTGACACTATTTTATTAGCGCTTCTCTAGGCATATGATATAGCTAAGCCCTTAATATGTTTTAGATCATACTAAGTGCATAAGAGTAAGAATGTAGTTTAATAATTCAATAATTTTGGTGTATAATCAATGTACGGTCGCATTTATTACCAAGGTCTTTATACCGGACTGCATTTTGGACGCTGTGGCTCGATCGTGTGAACCAGTGGTAAAAGATTGCGCTCCATGTTAGGCCTACTCATTTGTGATAGCCGAGGCGACTGTAATTTTATACTAATTAGAACTAATTAATCAACCATTGTAAATGGACTTGTGTAGAGTAGCATAATACGAGACAAATGCTTCGTTTAATTAAGACATTAACTAATGTGACCAATCGTCAATTAAGTCACGCTATCAAGTCCTCTGTGCCAGAATTTTTCTCAGTTACATGTCGCAAAGGTCGCAGTTCAAGGGACGCAATCTGACGATGTCGAAACTGAACAAAGAACTCGTCAATTTGGACATCCTTCTACACTCAGCGGAGCTACGTCGACATCCAAAAAACTCCAGCCTACGATTTCCTTACAGTGGTTTGCGGCATTGGCGTTGCTTTGGGACTGATTCTCTGAGGCACATCGCTTACCAGTTTCAAATTTTTCCAGTGTTTCGTCCAATTACTATTCAATGAACTTGTTACTTCTGCAAGGCTCTCTAAAATGCAGTGCCGCCGAAAGGTCGATAAGTAATCCATATGGATGCTTAGTTTTTATTATAATTCTGTTAGACTAATAGAGTAGAACGCATGGAGATGATAACTCATGGAACAGAAAAGCTAGGCTATATCATGATAATTTACTTTTATAACGAACTCGCAATTTACAGCTAAAATTTCTTTGCAGTACAACACCAATAAATGAGTTGGTTGACGAAGCGGCTTACAAATTGATTATTTCTACTGAATTTGCATATATCAATTGTTTACTGAGCTATGACTCAATACCGAGGGAGTCTGAATTAAGTCGCTGAAAGACAGAGCGAGGTTAAGGACGCACCTGGCGAAGTCGACAGAATGTTTGTGTCTGCAGAGAAGGGCGTTGGAGAAGCGGAGAAGTTCTCTCCTTTCGCTTGCCTTCACCTAGTAGCCTAAAACCTATTTCTTCTCTGGGGTTCTCGCACTGGGAGCGCTACTGAATGGCCTCGGCTATATAAATTACTAATTACATTACATTACATATATATATATATATCGAATTGATACCTGTCTCCTAGCAGGCGCCCGGATAAACTTGAAATTGAATATGTATGCAAAAAGGAAAACAGCAGACATTTTAAGAAACTTCACACGCAATGAAAGATATTAAAGATTTAATGTAAGTTAAGAATTAAATGATATAAGATTAAAATCGCACCACAGTGCATCTCTTAAGTTAAGTCATTACATTCATTTATGATTGTAGGTACATGTACGTCTGTCTTATTTTATGTGACGCCTTCTGGACCGTTGAAGAGACGTTTAACATGGTGCTCACTATTCCGTGGCATGTCCGCATCGTCGTGCCAGAGTGCGGAACCATCAAGTCCTCACGGTTGTTGATGGAACCATTGCCGACGATGTTTGTGCAATGAAGTCTGACCGTACAGCGCATTGCCCTGCACCCTTTGTGAGAACGTTATTATTGCAACGAAAGCATATCGTGAATTGTTTCGTACACATAGAATATCTCTTATACCGGAAAGTTTGGAGAAAACCACGCTTAGGCAATAGCGGTGAGGTTTGGATCGTTCTGAACCAGCCATGCAGGGGCGCGAGATAAGTGGGCTACAAGAGCGCAGGCAGACGAGCCGGGGGAGCTAACGGTAGGCTACTACGAGTGTCGAGGTGGATCACAGCACAACATAGACTGGCATCGGGTTTCCATCTACCAGCTTACTTGCTCGGCGTCGTGCAAAGTGATTAGCACTTTCTATAGACGGTCTTCTTTTCGAGACGATGCGGTGCAATGGGATGGAGAAACGCGACACATGTCTCCCTCCGCCTTACCAAATCCCTTACGACCTTTTGTGAATAACTAAAACGCGTAATTAAATGCTGAGTATGAATATTATTAGGCTAATTGGAATGAAGCAACATTGTCATCGATTGTGGACGTGGCTCATCATCGTATTTTGACTACAAGTCACTAGAGGTAAAAGCAGAATTGTTTTTAATAAAAAGCACAAATCAAGGAAGAACGATTTTTAAACCTGCATGTACTCAATTTTTGTAAACGAATTATCAATGTATATATCGCACAAATCTGTTACCACACATAATGTATTAATTAAGTCTTTTAACACAGTTCAATGGCTCATGACTACATTATTACAGATTACTAGAAGCCTATTCGAGGTACCCGGTACTACAAAATAAAAATCTATCGAAAATACTAAATACAAATTGTCCCTATCGTTAACATCCTTTCGAGTGATTCATTCTTATATGAAACGAAATCGAGTGCATTTATTTTTCTTTGGTGTTACATTTATGTCGCGACTAATAAGAACAACCTCGTTCTTCTCGGCCTCAAAGTGTAAACTGAAGTGATAGAGATTTATGTTAACAATCTGCGTCGGACCGAAAGAACACAGAAAATGAAGTTCGGAATCTAAGAGCTCGATACCTCCTCTAGGATTAGTTAACATTATTCGATTATGCATATCTGCAAAATTTACATAGCAGGTTCCAACGTTTGACGACTGATACTGACGAACAAATTCTCCACTTACGTCATCTATCTCTAGTACATGAGTACGAAGACTCTGTGCATTAACTAAAGAAACAACTAAGTTGCCATTGGACTTCTGAATTACATTAGTGTACCTTGACACCTGGATGTTTAAATGAATTAAAAATTCACATAGAAATGTACCCTTTGCATTATATATACTTATTACATCTGGATCACGACCAGGGTGAACAGACAGGAAGATTAGGTCACCAGTTGCGGAGACGGAAAATATCTCAATTGGGTAACTATTATAGTCCAGCCAAGATTTTTGATAGGCAGACTCTGCATCTTTCGAAATGCGTAAAAGTGACAGGCAGTCATGTTCTCTGTTTCGTACGGTTACGTACAAGCAGTTTGACACGCCGCAAGGAAACATGCATACAGGCTCAATGCCCTTCAGAGGAATTAAAGTCGTAGCTTTTGCAAGGTTATCCTTGTCAAAAACCTTTATTACAAATTCAAGACGATGCTTTAAGTATAGCATAAATATGTCATTTCCCATAGAAACGGCAATTGAGACTTCGGCAACGACGGGAGATTCATCAAAAATTTCCAAACGAATCGTCTCCTGAGCTGAAAATAGAACTCTGCTTTTATTTATTTCGCAAAGGAAATGACACGTATTAAAACAAGAATTCTTAAAATGCGAATGACGATTATCAAAATACATGCATTTAAACATTTACAAATGTAAAGACTAGTTAGGAAACTGACTGTGTTACAAGCTACTTAAGACCTCAAAGCAGTGTGCGTAATGAACTAGAAGCCTAGGAATGAACTTGAATCGCAGACACTCTCTATCGGACGACGCAAGGGAAAGTCAAATGTTGCACGCAGGTCTGTAGGCGTGCTTCAGTATGAGCTGTAGGCTGTAGCTTGTCTAGACTTATCCATGTAGGCTATATTGTTCGTTTGATGACGTGTGACAATCTTCATGATCGTAAACGTAATCGTAATCTCAACACATCTAAAGCGCCACTCGAAAGCCAAGAGAAAGGCACCAGCTTATTGACGAGCGCTGTTAATATTGCCGTGCTGGATTGTTAAATGAGAGGCGGCGTTCAAATTCCCGCCAGATCAGAATTTAGTTTAAGACTTCAGCTCCGGTTTGCATATTATAATGATGATGATTATGATGATGATGACGATGATAATGATGATGACGATGATGATGATGAATTTAACTGTATTTCAGCCTGCAAGGTGCCCATCTGTTCCACTGCTCATTCTACCATCGACCCTAGGGAGTGAAAGACTGAGTCAACCTTATTCCGCCAATTGAGCCACAGAGAGCACGCTGATCGTACACCTTCAGCTTCAAGAGTAGGCTAGGCCTATAGGCAACGAAGCAGTGGGCTGACCACGCGCCCAAGTCATTAATCCAATCTAAAAAAGCTAAAACGCTTCTTATAAGCTAGGCGCATGGAACCAGCTTAGTCATGGCTGTCTCAGTTTGCCTTTAATTAAAAGTTCTGACTCCATTTACCTTAATTTGATTTTCAGGTCTTCTGATATCGTAAACAAGAATTTAACTTATTTAATAATAGGAATAAAACTAATTTATTTCATGAACTAACCAGTGCCGTCTAGAGTTCTGTGAACTTCTCTCGTAAAGAAGTCGGTCGTAAGGATGTTGTACCATTGCGAACAGACAGTCCTAAGTCGACCTATCACAGGACCAGCTTTTTCTTTCCACACACTTTTGGCCAGCTTCAAATCCTTCACTTCCATCGCTACGGCTTTAACGAGGATACATTCAAGTAGCTCGATCGGTAGATCTTGCAACTACAGGTACAAGATATCATATGTGCTAACCCATTTCTTAAGAACTATTCACTATAAAATTAAACAAGTGGAACATTTTAAAGCTGAGTCGTACACAATACAGCAATACATATACAGCACCCTTTCATTGTCAACTTATATTAGATTAAGCTGAATAATATTAAAAGCACGTGGACGAACTGAACGGAGAGCCCAGAACTTACTTCTTACTTCAGAACTGATTCCGGTTACGTGGCTTATTCTCAAGTTTGGCGGTCTTACTTTATTAGTAAGCCTACTATTAGCCAGCATCACATTTTCTTATTTTTACGACCTTCTAGAAATTATTTAAATTTCTTCCTATATTTTACATTTTTGCCAGTTTTCATCGGAAAGCTCCAAACATATTTTAGTCAGTTTTCATCGGAAAGCTCCAAACATTAGATCCATCTTTGTAATGATTAATTCGTGACTAAGTCGCTACACAGCATTCGCCCAGCATGCTGGAAGTCCCGATCGAATAGTCACATGACGAACACCGTATAGGCCTACTGAACTGGTGTTCGACGGTTGAGGAACACAGCGAGGGACCCTATAGTAACAGGATCGTTTAGACGTCTGAATAGACTGAAACGCTGTATTCTGTTGAAACCGGCCAAGGATGTGACGCATTTAGACACAATTTGCAGCCATTATATCAAATTAAAATACTATTGAGTAATAAGGCTATTTGGCTAGAGAAGCATGGCAACAATCAAACTATAAACCTCAGTGTTCAAGCAATTCACAAAGTGTAGGTTCTACGAAGAATTTTAATTACAGTTTAGTGTCGTATAGCTCACCGTTGTGTCGCTCAAGTTGAGTTTTGAACGTTTAGCATTGTCTTCTTTTTGGAATTGGGCTAGAAACAGAAGCGAAAGTAAGTGATCCTTATTAGTGCGAGACAAACGCCCGAACGTTTTAACAACAATGCATACAATAGTGAAACACTGCGGTGTCAGTTAGAATCGATGAAATATTACGAACAGTTTGAAAAGTGTAGCCTCAATGATTATACAGTTAGGCCTATTTTGCTCGGAACTAGCAGAATAAACTTTAGCATATAGAAAAAAAGCTAACAGATGTGATATTTGAACAATCATGAGAACTAGCATAGGCCCTAATAATAATTTGTATATTTACGCTGTTCCATGCAAAAAGCTGGTCGTCCGACCAGTGGAGCCTACACTAGGCCTAGCCTACTGAATATGCGTAAGGAAAGAAACACTGTGCGAAGGATTCGTGATAAGAAGTTCTGGCCGGTGTCACGAAATAGAGTATCCCCCATACACGAGTATCCCCCTTAGCGAAATGGATTATTCGGTTTAGTTTGCATTTTTGGCGGTTTCTGAGTGTATTCAGTCGTACTGTTTGGATTTATTGTACACATAAAATATTTTAAGTTGCGTATCTTTAGTTTGTATGTCGACCTGAAATTAATTTACTTCGTTTTTGGTGATTTTGACTGGATTTCCGTCGAGGCTATCGTGATGCGTATGACGATGGGGATAGAATGGTTTATCCCCCGGATACTCTAAACCGGTTTATTCCATCCGGGTGGATAAATTCATACATCCCCCCCGGATAGTCTTAGGATGGATAGGCCCCTACTCTATTTCGTGATACCGGCATTCCTATAATATTAGATCATCATAAACACTGAAATTGTAAACAATTATAAAGCGTACAATCAAAATCTGTCTTGTATTAACTTACATTCTGAGCCTTCGTTCGTTTGCTCATCATTATTGGCTTCAGCTGATGTTCGTTTCTTCGACATAGTATAAAGGAAAGTATTAGGAACAGCGGCAGAATGAACTGCGCTTTTTGTTACAAATGAAAGCCAATATTGCGAGAAACGCCAAACGGTTACAGGTAAATAATGAGGATATCGAAAAAAAAACCCAACGTAAGTGCTATTGCAAAAGCAAACCGCTTACGATAGTATTTAACTTGATTTCGCCAAGTAAATATTATTGTTTAATAAAATGATATTAAAATTTAATAAGTTGTCCGCCTTAGATAATGGCGTCTATATAAACACATATTGTGACGTCACAATGGACATGATGTTCTACATTCATTTATATTGATCTATTACAAGATTTATGGTTACGTTCGATAGTCCGAAGGTGTCATTTATTGAAGCATAGGCCTATAGTTTGAGCATCGATCCAACTTCTACTTATCCAAGGACATTTTTCATCAATCCAGCTTCCACATACACCACAAACTATCTTCATCAATCAAACTTCCACTTATACTATGACTTTTTCATCAATCCAGCTTCCACTTACACTACAAAATATTTTCACCAATCCAACTGCTACTTATACTGTGGCTTTTTTCATCGATCCAGCTTCCTCTCACTCTACAAAATATTTTCATCAACCCAATTACCACTTACACAATTACATTTTTCATCAATCTAACTTCTTCTTAAGCAAGAGTTCTTTTCATCAATCCAACTTCTACTTACACTATGACACTTTTTCATCATTCCAACTTCCATTTCAGCCGGGATTATTTCATCAATCCAACTCCCATCTAAGCAAGAATTCTTTTCATAGATCCAACTGCTACGACCATAGGACCTTCGGACTATCGAACCTTCGGACTATCGAACCTTCGGACTATCGAACCTTCGGACTATCGACCTGTTACCAGATTTATTATACTTACTATACAAATTATGATAATTAATAATATAAACACACAGATATGTTTGTCATGTGTGTGTGTGCGCGTGTGTGTGTGTGTGTGTGCGCGCGCGTGTGTGTGCGCGCCTGTGTGTGTGTGTGTGTGTGTGTGTGTGTGTGTGTGTGTGTGTGTGTGTGTGTGTGTGTGCGTGTGTGCGTGTGCGTGTGTGCGTGTGCGTGTGCGTGTGTGCGCGCGCGCGTGTGTGTGTGCGTGCGCGTAATAGAATTCGGTAGGTGGCACTCCTATGAAGTGAAAATCGTCGCGTAGATTGAAATTTGTGTGTAATGAAAGTCGATAGGTGGCTGGTGGTAGTAGACAGTCATTAAACAGGAAGAACTGGAGACATTGTGTAGCGAGTTAGAGGAAAACGCGAGAAAAGAAAATAGCAGACCAGTCTTCCAAACAGTGAAGAGGATCACTGGATCGTTCGTCCCTCGTACAAAGGCCAATAGAGGTGCCATCAGAAGGAAAATTGTCGAACCAGAGAGGGTGAATCAGAGATGGAGAGAATACTGTGAGGAACCATACAACGAGGACGACGAGAACGTAGAGCTTGTCAATCAAGAAAGGGAACCACCAACGCTACCTCTCCTAATGCCTCTTTAACATTCTAGCAAAACAAGTGATGCGAAAGGCACTTAGGGGTTTCGCTGTGGGATTTAGGATTGGCGGAAAGCCACTAGCAACCTCAGATAGGCTGACGATATCGTCTTACTGGCCACAACACCGGCAGAACTACAGGAACTCGTGAAACGCGTCGAAAGTACTGCATGGAGACTATGGCAAAGATGAAAGTCATGACGATAACTGAGGAGGTTCTCGAGAAGAGTCGAGATAGAGGTGGGCACGGAAAGAGTACTAGAACCTGTAAATTCATTTTTATACCTAGGGAATAGGGTAACAAAAGACGCGGATTGTGCGCGTGAAGTGAAATCAAGGCTGGCCATGGAGTATATGTAAATGTAATCGAACATTTATATAGCGCCACTTGAATCAGCAGCGCTCTCGACATGTGTGAGCCTGAGTTCGCGAACAAGAAAGTCTTAAGGCTTCTCCGGAACTGAGAAGGTGAGATTGCTAGTACCTAAAGGCGAAGGGACTCAGGAAGACAACTCAATACTGATGGGCCAACACGGGCAAAGCACCGGAGTGAGTCGTAGCAGAGAGAATTGGCTGGACAACCATGAGGCCACGAGCCAAAGGTCGCAGAGAGGTCCTTGCGGATAAAGAGGAGACGTGACATCACAGACTCGGATGGCGATAGCCATAACGTCTTAGAATTATGACGTCATGTGGTAACTTGCATTCAGCTATATATATATATATATATATATATATATATATATATCAATATTTGACGTCATTTTTGTAACCATGGAAACAGATTAAAACAAAGTACTTCACGTAGGCTACATCTCTGATATTGGACAAACGTTCATGTGCTTTGAAGTCAAACAAAGATTGTATTGTATTGTATTGTATCTAAAGATTTATATAGCGCCTCTCTCAAAATAACTATTCAGAAGCGCTCTCAGCACGATGTACTGAAGATAGGTGGATCCAAAGTTTAACGACGTCTTTTGGCAACAAAGGCCGTAGGAGTCGATAGAAATTATTTTTGGCATGTATAGTAGGATATAACTGTTCGTATCGCAAAATACACGACCACTTTTCTGCTCTCTCTAACATGGCGAATATTTCACGCTTCTGCTTTCTCTTATAATATGACGTATATTGCACTTGAAAGAGGAGTGTAATTATTTTTGAACAGTTCTCACCGGTCGTGTGACATAAAATAGTCTTTACTAAAAATGTTCCGACCGTAGTGTCTGGTAGGTCTAATGTCATACGCGACAGAAGGAATCTATTTGTGGTGCCCAAATCACGGCATTGAGGCAGTCTCACTGCGTATATATGCAGGAGAACTTCGCACAATAACCTTAAAACGGAGCAAATAGAAGATAATTTATCCCCTAATTGCTTGGGTGCGCGACCCTCATTTATCTTGTCATCTCCAAATGCGAAGAAATACCTCAACGAAAACAGTCCTAGATTTACGATAGCAGATGTAGTCGAACCTGTTGGCACATCCAGACTGGTGTGTTTCATGGCATCCACCTTGGTCCCTCTAATGGGATTGTGGGTCTCACGTTCGCCCGGTAAGGGAGTGCTTCAGGAATATAACAAGCAAGTTCCCAGGGTATTTCTTGTAATGTAATGTAATGTTAGTTTATTATTATGTAACAAGAAATTTCTTATACCCGAAAGACCTTTGGTGTCTACCGCGCTCGGCGCGAAGGGGCTTTTCCAGTCGACGCTGACTTGGAAAACATCTGGAACTCTATAAAGGACAATAAATCCCCGTGAATGGTGCCACACGAATTTAAGAACAGGATGTAACACTCACCTTTCTGACTCATTTTGTTTCTAGTATATAATGTATATTTTTAAATTAAGCAGTAACTGCTTAATTACCAACATCTAACAAACTGTCACCTACTTTGAAGTAGAGCTATACCGATTAAACGGCCATCTGCGTAATGGGGCCAATTATTAGGACAATCTTCTGGCAGGTGATTTAGCAGTAGGGCCTACCATGTAACGGCGACCAGTCGTCCACGTAGTGGCATCTATTCCTACTGATGCCCCACTGCGGCCCGCGAAAATGCTGAAATAAATCAATATTAATTTATTTGTTTCTCCACAATAATCATTACGAAAAGAAAAATTGGCACAACTATCTAATTTTTTGTTTCTTATTATTGATTTATATCTAGCATTACTCTACTTAGTGGGCACCTTCGAAACATTGGTACATCACCAGAGAAATTCAATGACGTCAGAGAACGGGTAGACTCATCAGTTCTGAAAATTACAGAAAAAAATTATTTTCAAATCTCTACAAATGTACGATTGTACGTCAATTTAGTTTTTAAGACTCTGACATATTGAAGACGATGAATAATTGCACGAAATAAATATTTTCAAAAACGATTGATAGATTTTAAAATATAGGTGGCCAATACCTGGTATAATCGCATTGCAATAGTAGGTTTGTGTTTCGGAACCGAATATTTTGACTAAACAATTAAATAATCGGTCTCATATTCGGTATCGGCTATTTAATATTTAACTTAATAATAGGCTATTCGCGGTATCGGCATAATCGTCAAAAAGCCATATCGGTACAGGTCTGCTTTGAAGTAGCGGTATTAACCTTCTCAAGTACATGGTCCCGACTTCCTAGATCATCCCCAGTGGACTTCATGCCTAGTTAGAGGTCTGCGGGTAGAGCATTTTTGCTACCCGACCCGTAACCATATAACACAGGACCGTTACCCGTACTCGTACCCGACCCTTACTCAGAATTCCTACGCGAACCGACCCGTACCCGCGAGTATGCCTGTTCCCGTACTGTACCCGCTACATCATTAGCACACCTTCTCAAGAAGAGGAAGAGAGAGGAAGAAGAAGGAAGAGGAAGAAGAAGAAGAAGAAGAAGAAGAAGAAGAAGAAGAAGAAGAAGAAGAAGAAGAAGAAGAAGAAGAAGAAGAAGAAGAAGAAGAAGAAGAAGAAGAAGAAGAAGAAGAAGAAGAAGAAGAAGAAGAAGAAGAAGAAGAAGAAGAAGGAGAAGAAGAAGAAGAAGAAGGAGAAGAAGAAGAAGAAGAAGAAGAAGAAGAAGAAGAAGAAGAAGAAGAAGAAGAAGAAGAAGAAGAAGAAGAAGAAGAAGGAAGAAGAAGAAGAAGAAGAAGAAGAAGAAGAAGAAGAGAAGAAGAAGAGAAGAAGAAGAAAGAAGAAGAAGAAGAAGAAGAAGAAGAAGAAGAAGAAGAAGAAGAAGAAGAAGAAGAAGAAGAAGAAGAAGAAGAAGAAGAAGAAGAAGAAGAAGAAGAAGAAGAGCTGTCCCTTAAGCTAGCCCTGAGGCAACCATTAGTATGAACTGTTGATGACTTCATTTTCTTAGCCTCGGCGTATGAGGGCGGGTGGTCAGTCCTCACCCTCGTCGTATCATCTAAACTTAAACAACTACGATTATGAAGCTCTATTGTGCATTGACAGCGAAGCTGTTTATGGGATATCATGTTGGCCAACTCAATTCGTTAGACTACTGATTGGCTTCGCTGCATTGCCACAACACTCCTGTCCTTAAATCACTCCACTGGCTGAAAATGCCTGAGCGAAACCACTTCAAAGTCCTATCGCTAAACAAGAACTCCCAGAATACTCCCAGCCAAAGAAGTACCTTCGCGAATTCTTCGCCAAACAACCGGCCCGCTCTATCCGATCATCCTCCTACCTCGTTCCCCCCCTGTCACTCACCACTCGTTTCAATTTGTCCAGCCGATCCATAACCCATACCGCACCTTGATTGTGGAATTTCGCATATTCTCAATTCCTGCACCAATACCGCCCCTCATCTATACCGTCATCTACCTCAATCTCGTAATCGTATAGGCCTAACTATTACCCCACAGGCTTTGCACTGCAAACTTGAGTCTCACCTCTTAAAGAATTCCTACCTTAATCCATCCGATCCTCAGCCACTTAAGCTTTCTCATCCTAAACGAAACCCGCCTTAGCAGCTGCTCTGCTCCCTCTCTCAATCAGCTGATTTCTCTAGCAACCGGACTCTGACCTCCATTGGAACTCGATCTCTGATACGACGCAGCGCTCGTGAATAAGCTGGTGCCCTGCGCTCAGCTTCAGAGTATAGCGCTCTACAAATTTTGAGTTTACGATTACGTATAGAATGCAACGATACATTTACGTATTAATGTTAATTATTTTAAGAACGACTGCTCATCCTTTTGAATTCAGCTAGTGGTTTTTTAATCTTAGGCTATACTGACTTTGAAGCTACCATCGACTTGTGCCTTACGATGCTGTGAATTTTTGTACTCTTGTCATCTCGGAGCCTCTAAAGTCTAAACCAAGGTCTTTTAGTATAACGCCTACCTGGACATGTAGCTCTTAATATGTTTTAGATCATACTAAGAACGTAAGAGACTAATAGTAGTAGGCCTAAGTATATCCTTGAATAATTCAATAATTTTGGTGTACAATCAATATACATAATTGTAGTTTCGCATTTATTACCTCGGTCTTTATATTATTTTACTATAATTATTGAGCTCTTGTCTTGCCTGCAACCAGGGTCTTTAAGTGTCTGGACATGTAGCTAAGCCCTTAGAATCTAATATGTTTTAGACAATATTACCAAGGTCTTTATACTTAACTGCATTTTGGACGCTGTGTCTCGATCGTGTGAAGCAGTGGTAAGATTGCGCTCAATGTTACTCATGTTAACAGCTGATGCGACTGTAATTTTATACTATTTAGAACTAATTAATCAACCACTGTAATTGGACTTGTGTAGAGTAGCATAATACAAGATAAATGAACGGTTTAATTAAGACATTAACTATAATGTGACTGATCGTCAAGTCACGCTATCAATGATAATTTAGTTAGAACTCGCAATTTACTGCTAAACATTTTTTGCAGTGCAACACCAATAAATAGCCTATGTTTTGGTGTTATTTAAAGCACTGAAATTATTCAAATTACCATAGGGAAGAATACATTACTCTAGAATGCTTAGACTATGCATAAAGACGAATCAAGAGGGCCATTTCGGCCACACCCCATATGAGTTTCGAAATGGACTTCGAAGAACGAAAAACACTTGTTCAAGGTCCAGGGACACGCTGGCTTGACCTCCCTTCAACCAATTCGGAACTATGGCAAGTCGGGCCTCTGAATGCGCCCTGGATATATTACCCCATTTACTGTCTTGGTCTCTATTCCACAGAGCATACACTCACACTCCCTGATAGTCATCTTGCACCTGCTCTTATCAACTCCGTCTATATAGCAGTGCCTGTCGTACGAGATGGAAGTCTGAGCGTTTTAAGGTTTAATGATGTAACAGGAAGAATTACGAGCTTGGAATATCGTCAATATCTTTTTGAAACCTTAATTTTCTGTTCAACATTAAACGATAGCTACAAACAATAGCCTCGATGATAAAATTAAAAATTGAAACAAACAAACAAGAGGCTTCATGACATCATTAACAATGGCAATAAACAATTAACAAGGTTCTTGATGACCACATTAACAATGGCAATGTACTGTTCTTCCATTGTCTCAGAGACCACTGTCCTATGTCGTAGGATTATGGCCTCGCACCTGTTTACGCGTCCGCTGGTAATAGGTGACGTCATATGGCGGTAAGAAGATGACGTCAGGACATTTAAGACGCATATGTCATTATTCGTCTGGTGTCAGGTTGCAGGGTCGTGAGAATTCTTGTCCTCTAACGTGGAACCACTTGTTGCACACTGAAAGAGGAAACAAGCAGAATAAACTCCGAACGATATGTTAGCGCCATCGAGATGTTATAAAAGATGTGAGTGTATGTTCATATACGAGTAGACGTCATACGACTCCAATTAAATTTCAAACATACAGCTACGTGAAAGCACTTCTTAAATGCATAGCCAAATGAAGTTACTTTAGTGCTAGGTAGCCCGAAATGCGGCAAAATGCTACTTTTCTTTTTGCTACATTTGCCTACACTTAGGCCTACTCTTAGAGTAGTCAACGCTTATTCCAAGGCGACTAGTTGGCCTGAATTTAGCTTAAAACCCCTTTTATCGACGAGCGTGTACTCAAATGCATGGGAAATCCTATGCAGCTCATCGTTAAAGCTTAAAACTTAAACATAGCCTAAACTTAGCCTAAAAATAGCCAAAACGTAGCCAAAACGTAGCCTAAACATAGCCAAAACGTAGCCTAAACGTAGCCAAAACGTAGCCAAAACGTAGCCTAAACATAGCCAAAACGTAGCCTAAACGTAGCCAAAACGTAGCCAAAACGTAGCCTAAACATAGCCAAAACGTAGCCTAAACATAGCCAAAACGTAGCCTAAACTTAGCCTAAACAGTAGTAAACATAGTCTGAACTTAGCCAGTTGGCTGAACCAGAGCACAGAAATAGCTTCAACGTAAATAAGAATCCTTTCACGCCATCCGTTAAGAGTCTTGAATCCGGCACTCTGCATTCAGAGGAAGAAGAGTAGGTCCCGTAAACCAACCCCACAAGCAGGCCATGGTATGCGAAGTGCTAGCGACTTCACTTTCTTAGCCTCGGCATACATGCTCTGTCTCTTCTACCATTGGTTGCCTCTCTGTCTCGCTCTGTCTCTCTATCTCTCTGTCACTCTGTCTCTGGCTGTCTGTCTCTGTCTGTCTCTCTGCCTCTCCGTATTAACGGACTGATCTTCTACTCCTAGATGTTGACCAGATTACGGCTTGGCTTTGGTGCGTCATCGGCCAACACCTTCTGAATCAGACACCGGCGCAATAGAAGTAACTAACCATCAATAATAATTGTTCTTGACTTCGCTGGAGAGATAGTAGTCTGCAACTTCTGTCACATTTTCTGTCTTGGCAGTGACATGAACCCGCAACCCCGCGTTTGATAGTCCACTACGCTATCCATTGGACCAACGCTTATTATCCCGGTATAGTCGGACTCACCCCATTTCGTGCCAGCCAGAACTGGACATCCCGCATGAAGGGTTCTTTGATCGCCATCCCCATTACGATGTAGGTTATACCAGATCGCACAGGCACCCTGCATTTGAAAACAACATTGACTTAGTTGCGACTCCTGCCAGAATCATATAGCTCCTAACTATCGTGGGGCTCGGTGGTGTAGGGGTATGTTCCGTGCCTTGCAGCAGGAGGATTGCGGGTTCGAATCCACCTCAAGCCGCCGCGTAGGGACCCTGGGCAAGTCCTTCACTCGCAATTGCTCATGCGCTTCGGCGTGAAACTCCGATTCAGCGTCCGCGCTGTAGTCGGGAGCGCCTCTGAGTAGAAATCTTGAAGGGGCGCTATAACAAGTGCTCATATATACATACATACATTAATTCTTCCTTGCTAACGTTATCGTAAACAAGAATTTTTAAAGCGCCACTCGAAGGCTAAACGCAGGGCACTAGCTTAATCACGAGCGCTGCCTCGTTTCAGAGGGCTTGACCAGTGATATACAAGTCCGGCTGCCAGAGAGACCAGAGAGAGGAGGCAGAACAGCTGCTAAGGCGGGTTTCGTTGAGGACAAGAACACTTGGAAGGCTGAGGAGAGGCTGGATTAGGGTATAGGGAGTCTTGAATAGGTGGAACAATTCAATTTTCAGTGGATAGGCTGCGGGGTGATGAGCAGAGGAGCCTAAGGTAGATGACGGTTGGTGAGTGATGGTATTCGTGGAGGAGGACGGTACAACCACCGTATCCTAAGTGAAACTATCCAGCGTATCCTTGCTGGAACTATTCACCGTATCCTATTTTCTCGTTTCTGTTTCATCGGATATCGACCTGGCTTTTACAATGGATCAGATCCTCCCAGTGATTTTTTTATTGTCATTTCCTTTGAAGCAATCATCGATTAATGCGTTTGAAATTAGGATAACGGCGCTATAGAAGTCAGGGGTCGTCCATTAATTATGTCAACAAATTTTAGGCAGGTTTTGACCCTCCTCCCCCTTGTCAACAACTGTCAAACATTGACGGACCCCTTAAAAATTATGTCAACAATCCCAGAACCCCCCCCTACAAAAAAGAAACACAATGGCTCAATACATGTAGAATCATTTTTTTAAAATTTTTACACTAAAAATGCAATCTCGAGTTTCAAATATATGAGTTTAGTTTATAACCAGCTTTTTAGTAGTATTATACATTAAGCACTTTATGCATTTTTCGCATTACTATGATTAAGCTTACTTCATGTTTTCGCTACCATTTTGAAGGGTCTGTGTTGATTCATTGGAAAAAAATTTGTTGACGTCAAATTGTACCGAACCCCCTCCTCCTTGTGAACAGCTGTCAAACTTTTCCAAACCCTCTCCCTATTTTGTTGACATAATTAATGGACGGCCCCAGTGGCGTAACTAGGGGTTCGTGCGCCCGGGGGCAAGAATTTCCTGAGAATTTTCTTTCTCAGTTCTGCCAAAATTTCTGATGACCTTTTTTTTTTTTTGCTTTTCCGTCTTTTTCTCAACAAGAAACTTGTCAAATCTCATTTTCCGCCCCCCGCCCGCGCCCCCAAAGTTACTTTTTTAAACTATTTTTCTTTTTACCTGATTTCTTTCACAAAACACATTTTCAGACCTAATTTTGCGCCCCTGTCCTGCGCCCGGGGCGGCCGCCCCCCCCTCGTTACGCCACTGGACGGCCCCTCATTAGATTAGATTAGATTAGATTCGATTAGATTAGATTAGATTAGATTAGATTAGATTAGACGTCGAAGTCTCCGTTTCCGTCAAAACGATTATTGCACCGAATGGAACGGTAACCGAGACACCGGTGCAACACGAATGACAGACTGTTCGGTTAGGAAAGTATGAGGCCAACCTTTATAGGCGTCAAGCGAACTCCTAAAGTGTTGAACACAGTCGCACCGCCAGCTTCAACGTCTGTCATCTAGAATTATCAGAGAATTTTACCAGAAATCAGATAAATAAACCAGTGATCATCGACTGGTGGTTATATGCAAAATTGTGGCGCTACACAAAATAATAGCCAGGAAACAATTTGGGTGGGGGGGTTCCTTTGGACATGATCGCAGGGTATACAGTGCCAGTTTTGAGAGTTAAGTTTTGGTATGTTTCATATAAAAAGTTTTCGGAAATTTATTTGGGGATGGGTTGAACCCGCAAATCCATAAATACGCCCAAAGCGCTACACAAATAACAATAGCAACGAACAAATTTAGCAATTACTTAAGTAGTTAATTAATTAACCAGTCAATGAGCAATTAACTAGAACAGTAACAACAACAATAACTTTTGAGAGGTTCTCAGTGCCTGAGTAGGTTGGGGCAAATGCGCTATATAAAGCCCAGATACATACATACATACATATTACATACATACATTCATAAACGCATACATAGATATATATATATATATATATAGGCCTACATTCATTTGCACATGTATACATACATGCGTACATACATATATACATGCGTACATTCATACACACATACACACATAGATACACACATACATAGTATTACAAACACACAGCAACATTAATAATGAGAATAAAAATAAATAATAATCAGAAGAATGATATGCTGACTTACATAGAAGATAACAGTTGCGACTCGGTTGCCTCGCCATTCCTCAAAAGTCCCGATTTCCGTAGGCTGATTAAATACAACAGAATAGGCTACAGAAGAACCTCGTTACAACGCTGCGTTTAGAAGCCATAGCATGACCCACCATATTAACGAGACCGCATCATAACGAGTTTATTTTATATGCAGAGAAATCATCAATGAAGACTGGCCATCAAAGAAAAATGCTATCCCTAATTTCCTAAATCCTGTGGGACCATATTATTTACCTAAGATAAACAACAACGGCAACGATAATAAAGGTAGTAGTAGCAGCAGCAGTAGCAGTAGCAGTTGTAGGAATTGTAATAATAATAATCATCGTCATCATCATCATAACTCGCCTTAATCATTTGCAGTCAGTCATGCAGATAATCTGCCGCATCATGCCTTAAGTGTCCAAACAGAATGCATGACAAAGCAGGATAATTTGATAGAAAGGCGCTATATGAATTCTGAGGTGTGTGCATACTAATAGGCAGGAGTAACTAACCCTGGCGAAGTCGAAATGCGGCTCATACTGTCCGCCAATTCCATAGTTGAGAACCTATCAACAAAACCTATTGATATAAAGTATGAACAAGACCGCCTTGACTGTTTAATAAGCTCTATGCCACCTCTACTCAGTGCTTAAACTCCGCCACTATTTGTACTCCGACAGTGCCAGTCCCAAGCCTGGATAAAGTAGGAGGGCGACGCTAGTGATCTTTGTTATCACACAGTGTCGTTAAACTGAAACTACTACTACTATTCAGTGCTTACTTATTTCCACTCTGCTGTAACTTGAGAATACACATGCTATGTAAAAGGCCTATTTACTTCTCCTATGCCCTATGGCCTATTACTTCACCCAGGCATAGGTGCACAGGAACATCTGTTAGGTAAAGCTGATGTAAACTTACCTTAGTAGGTAACCTACACCCACACATTCATACAGGAATATGCAAGCTTAACTCATAAGGTTCTTTTATGCCCTAAACTTACTAATTCCTGTTATAATTTGTAGGCATAGACTATGTAACTGATGTAAGTTTACCTATTGCTGTAAGAATGTGTAAGCGCAGGCTACCTGCGGAGGTAAGTTGATATAATTATCATCTGCTTTACCTAACATAATACTAATGCATCTAAAGCTTACCTAGCTAGACCTGTTTGATTATACATGGTCTTCAAAAGCACTAATGAAGACACGGAGTTTCATCATAGAAAGAAGAGCAGACCTAACCTGCAGGAACTCGACCGTATCCAGAGTGAGATTGCTCAAGGCACTGGCTCTCTGGGCTATCCGTGCTATTAACGGATGCTCCGAATCACTAATCCATGCCCTGAATACCCAAAGATATCAAAACATGTATTTATATTGATAAACACAAAGCAAATCGCAAAAACATCCACGCTATTTGATGCAAAACACGACCGTGGCGCTACATAGGATCATTATTATTTTTTTTTGCATATGACATATTATTATTATTATTATTATTATTATTATTATTATTATTATTATTATAAATTAGCAACTTATATAAAGGCCGGTGTCTAATGCACAAGGCACCAAACCAAACCATTATCAGGTAAATATTCGTAATCGTATGCATAATTGCATATGTCATTTACATCAACGTATCAGATGCCGCTTACGAGACATTTTTGACTTATCGTGACACATACTTTTCTCAACCTCTGTGGAAGGCACGCTGAAGAGCCATTGGTTCTCAAACCGAATTTATACGCGCACAGATACAGTGATGGTTTATGCATATGCCATATTTTTGAGAACAGAGGTGGTACTGCAATATGGCCATCAATAGATGTTTAAATAGTTGCGTCTCAACAAAAGTTGAAAATGTCTCTTTAGCAGCATTCGATACGTCGAGGTGATCGCAATCATTAGACCAATAATAATTATGTAGTCTGCATCGATAGCTTATGGTAATGATATCAGGTAGCATAAGAATTAATTGAATAAATAATAATAAATAGAATAAATAATGTTATTGAAGTTATTGTATAAATTGAGTGGTCTTACGTTTTGCTGGTCCTATAGTCTGGATGAGGATTGTCGTTTGTTCCCAGTTTGAAGACACCGGATCTGTGCAACTGCAAACGACAAAATCCCAGAACAACATTACATCATCATCGCCTTTCGCAGGCTCATGAAGAGCATATTGTAGCTGGGAAAACATTAAAAGTCACAGGTAGACTGGAAGAGGTCAGTTTTCAATTAAGAACGAAAGACAGTCTCTCGGTGGGAGAGCAACGAACCTGAGGAGGTACAGAGTTCAAGATGGAGGGACAAGCAACTATTTAGACACTATTGTACTCCAGCCAAAGACAAGACGTGTACCTGGTACTGTGGTACAACATACTTTTCAGAAGATACTGATAGAAGAGATGAGCGACCTTTAACACAGTTGCATCGTGTGACCATGGAAGATAAGTAATATGGCAGACGATTTGCACGTGTTGCACTCGAGGAGTGCCAGCTTGAAGTAGATACGCTCACAGACAGGAAGCAGTGTAGAGAACGAAGAGCAGGTGTGATGTGGTCTCGGTACGAGAGTACACGACAGTCTTGCAGGTTGATGCATTATTCTGGTGAGAGGAAACAGTGTGCATTCAGGGAGACCATAAAGTATAGAGTTAGGAAGTATGCCAGTAGTATAATGTAATCTAATGTAGTGCACAGAGTATGTGGCAAGTAGGCGAGTGTAGCGTAGAGCAGTGTAAATAGATATTTGAGTAGCGCCTTTAATACGAGTCGATGTTGCAACAGAGTTACGCTGAAGTTACACGGTTCGGTGGTCTACCTTGGGAGTGGCAAGTTCTTTGACGACTGCAATCTCAGCATCCGTGATGATGTTGTGATAGATGACGATGCGAGGATTCAGATGAACAACCTCCTCCTTCAGAGGATTTATGTAGAATATCGGTTTGTGACGACGATATTGGCAGGTTAACAGGTGCTCGTCTTTTATCACCTGATAACATAGAAATCACCTTGCAGTTATTTATACAACAAATGCGCAAATTCTTGATTGATAACAAACGACTGTAATTTGTAGGTTACCTTGTATATTTGAGCTAATTTTCACTCTGTGTTTAGTAGGTCGTGTATGTGAACTAATTATTTCCATAATTAAGATTTTTAATTAGATTAGCAACATCAACTGTTCTTCACGCCATCAGTACTGCTTGTAAATTAGTGGCCCTATTTAAGCGGGACTCTGGTCCATTTTGGGTATATCGTTCACTCCCAAATGACCTGCTAATACTTCGTATCAAACTGTAGGTTCTTCTGTCGAAAATTTGTGTGGATCAATAAACTTAAAACGATAAAGGAATGAATGAACAGGGTTGTATTACGTCAAAATAAGTTTTGAACGAATATTCCTTCTTCATTCAATAAATCAATCAATCAATATTCGTTTAATTTCGAAAAATCCAGTTGACAAAACGCAACAGGTTACAAGTAACACAATTGGTTAATGATTCAAGACTAATACAAGTGATTATAATTATAAGACAATTAATATATATCTTTAAACAAGAGTCGTGGTATGTAATTACATTAATCATTGATGGGGAGAATAAAATCACCTTGTTCATTGCTATATTGATTTGGCTCACGAACATGGCTGTCCGGATACAAAGTGTGTTACCCTTGACCTTAACCTTAGCAGGGAAGACAGAGGAAACCCTTTAAGCCTTACATGTGTCTTCTCTCCTCGACACAGTCTTTCGTAGACGTCATAATCGACGGACGACTTATAACTGTCTCGGATTCGATTGTTCTTAACTTCCATTGTCTGTGGCTGGGTCTCTTTCACGATGGCGTCGCTGTAGAATCTCAGGTTGTTCTCGGCTCTCGTCTCGCCCGGCTCTACAACAGCGCGTAACGCATGTAACGTATATGTAACGCATCCTATTTATGGCTGTCTGTAATGCCTTCACTTATAATATTTATATGTGATTCCTTAACTTGTTGGTCTTATATGTAAAGCATTCTCTTATAAGTTATATGACTGAAATTCTTCACATAATGGGTTTTATACGTAATGCCTCCACAGACACAGACAGAAAGCCAGCCAGACAGACATATAGACCTACACACTTACAGACCTATAGAAGCACAGGCAGAAACATAGACATACATAGATTGACAGACATGCAGACAGACAGGCAAACCGACATATCGACAGAAAGACAGACACACATACATACAGACATACACACATACACACAGACAGACATGCACACAGACAGACATACACAGACAGATATAGATAGACAGCACATATAGACAGACACACATACAGACAATACATACATACACAGATAGAACTGATGCTTGCCACAAAACGTTACATATCAAAGTGTCTTATAAGTTGATTGAGTCCTAAGTTGCAACTACTTACCGAGGTTCAACCATTCCAAAGTCAGATTATAGGCGTGGAAGATGTTGCCTTGCTGCAACATAAACAAAGCATCAATTAATTATTCCAATCTCATGTCACTAACAAAAAATAAACCAACAGTCAATACCTTACAGTCGGGTGGAGCCAGTCCCAATCCTGATAAAATGAGGGGCGTGAAGTTAATCTCTTCGATAAAACGGCAACTACGTACGTCCCATGCGTCTCTACGTGAGGATGCCGGTTCGCTTCCCGGTGTTGGCTTATTTAAGAGATTTGACTCTCGGGCTAGCACGGTCCGTACACGGGCATCTAACTGGTGTGACACCCATTCAAACGGCCGAGCGATGGTGAAGGATGTCACCCGATCAATTCATTGAAAAATGACCATGGTCGAGGCCATACACTTTTGATCTCTGGACAGTCCCTTGGCAAGACGCATCGCTCATGAACAAGCTGGTGCCCTGATATTAGCTTTAGGTAGCGCTTTAGAAATATGGAGTTTACGATTACGATTGTTGATGAAATTTACCTGGTACATGGCATAGGCCAAGTAGTCCAGGATATTCCTTCTGTCAGCAGTTTTAACCGTTTCATTTCCATCTGCTTCGAGGGCCTGGCTTAACCACATGACTGCATGGTAGAAGTCCTGTCTGTTGTAAGCGATGACACCCAACTGGAAACTGTCATCGGCTGCCAACGGAAAAGATTGTAAATGTATACTTTGTATGAATATATGCGATATACAGTTATACACGCACGAAATGCAGAACATATAAAATGCAACATATGCAACGCATAACTTATGAAGCACAACATATGAATGCATAACGTATGAAATATGTATCACATGAAACTCATAACATATGAAATGCAACATATGAAAAGCATAACATATGAAATATGCACACTAGAAACGCATCGCATATGAATGCAGCATATGAAATTCCGATATGGGGGGAAGCTATCCAAAATCGCCAGAGAGAAAACTAGAGAATAACAGAGAAAAAAGAAAAAGAAATTGATCGGTAGTTAAGAGGGTAGGCACTTGTAAGTAACCTTCATTAGCAAATTCTCACATTTTACAAGCAACAATGCGTGCAAATCAATTTGCTGGTCATACATGTACGTTGTTTTTCATATGTCATGCGTTTCATAAGTTGTATTTCACATGTTATGTTGGTTGCCGTTCATTGTCCTTACCCGTCATATCGGGAGATTTGGCCACCCCTTGGACGTTACCCTTGGCCAGCTGATCGGTGGGCAATGCGTAGACATCTTGTAATCGGAGTAGGGCCAGAGCTGATCCCAGGAGGTCATCGCGATCGGGGAAGTTCAACGTCTTCGACGACAGATTCTGAAGAAAATCTGAGAAAAATACGAAATGAAACGTATCTTCCTGTATTTTATATTTTAATATTTTAAAGAAACCAGTTGAAAACATACTATGTGGTAACTCCTCTGCCACCTCTCTTGGAAATTTGCACTGAAAGTTGACACCGTACAGCGCCATAGAAGTAGCCTGCTACTGACCATGCTACTGACCATGCTATGCAAATGGTTGCAATAACAATTGCAATAACAATAACAATATCAATTACAATTACAATAACAACAATTGTGACAACAATTGCAATTACAATTACAATTACAATTACAATTACAATTATATGTCTGTCTCCGACTCCTTGGGTCTCCTGTAGCCCGATAAATATGTATTTATGAAATTTCTAAGCGGCGGAAGGCGTTATCAAGTTTCAGTTGAATTGCATTGTGACACATCGCATTGCATGTATATAGAGAGGCTTAAGTGTATTTATGTCATTCAATTGCCCTGACCCAATTCAATTGAAATGACGTGAGTCATGTCACTGACCTAAATCAAATGCACTGACGTTATCGTAATCGTAAACTCTACAAATCTATAGCGCTACGCTAAAGTTAAGTGCTGGGCACCAGCTTATTCACGAGAGTTGCGTCCTATCAGAAGCATTGTCCAGAGATGGTCAAGTTATCAGACAGACCAGAGAGAGAGAGAGAGAGGTGGCAGAGGAGCTGCCGACCCGAACTGCATATTGACCGTGTGCAAATATTGTGATCTACAAGAACTTCAGCATGAAGTCATGCATGTAATGATAGCGACGTAGGCCATTCTGATGAACAAATACGTCGGTGTGGGTACTCTGTTACGCACCAGTTCCCGATGACTATTTCATCATACGAGTTTACTTTGCTAGTGCTTGAGGTCTCGTTGCTCTGTTACTACAATTTTGGTAACAAATTTCTATCTTATTAGTGCCTGCATTCTAGTGTTGATCAGAATTCTTTGAATATTTCGCAAGTATTGTTCTTACCTGCGGTTGCGTTGGTACTCATGTACTTGTCGACAACGTTCTCCCATCCGATCGTGAATCGCTTGATGAGCAGGTAGGCGTTGATCGGATTTGCCAAATGTTTCATTGGGTCCTCAAGAGCCTCCGTCCCATGCTGTTCGAAATCATCGGCAATACTACAAACGACCACCACCAGATGACGTTCAAAATGGCCAATAGCTATCAATAGAGGAAACATCGCGAAGGAACATACGAATGGAGAAGTCTTGGAATCAACTCGCCGTAATCGTAATAGTAACCTCCAGACTTCTAAAGCGCCACTTGAAAGCCAAGCGCAGGGCACCAGCTTATTCACGAGCGCTGATATGAGATCGCCTAGGAATATCGACTGTATTGTAATTGTGATTACGCATTTATATAGCGCCACTCAAAGATCAATACAAATCACAGGCGTTCTCTGCCCTAGCCTACATGAGGTCAAATATCATTACGAACGAGACTATCATACCAGTTAGTAAACCAGAAGAGTCACCAGTGGTGGGCCCACGCACACACGTGGAACCAACCAACGGATTCCCTTCGACAGATGGCATGGATGTTCAGCGTTGATATTATTCATGATTTTATATGAATATTCATAGCGATGTTATTAATATTATTCCTGGTTGCCTGTGGCATAGTTACTGACCGTTCTAGGGCATCGATTCTTTCTCGTTCCTTGCTAATGTAGTCCCGGAGGTCACGAGCCACGTTGACCTCAGCGTGGAGCGCCCTCTGCATATCGACCACAGCAGTGAACATATCAGAACCTGCCACTCCTCCAAGAGTCGCCAACAGTAACAGCGTGCGTGTGAACAACTCCATTGTCTCCAAAGCTACGTTCAGTCCTTTTCTCCTAAAAATTAAACTCCCTATAAGTCCAGTACTTTAGGCATGGAATCTTCTAATTTCGGAAAACCCTGGCTAGCTACCCAGTGTGAGCTCCATTCTGAGGCAAGAGAATGACAAATCTGACAGCTAGGATGAGCAGTTACGACTTAAATGAGATAGAGAATTTGATGAGCAGGTTGAAAGGCGGTCCTTAACGCAACTGTACGTTGTGCATAACACGTAGTCTCTACAACAATATGAGCGTGAAAATTGCACGCTACGCCGTGCAAGTCTTAACCGTACGTTGCGTGTGTGTGACCGTGCAAGTCTTAACCATACGTTGCGTGTGTGTGGTGTGCGTGCGTGTATGTGAAGGTGTATGTGTGTATGCGTGGCATACTTTGTGCTATACGTGATGCAAGGCACGAAGAGCAGAGCGTTCCGTGTGACTGACTGTGAGGCGACAAGGTTGGTAGACGACTTCTGGTTGACCTATTCATACCTCGTCTGTGCCTTTGTACTCTAAGATGACTCTGCTTTCGTATTTTAACACCACAGCTGATGTTCCTTGGCCCACAAGAATCAGTTGCTTTGGTTCTACTGTCTGTACTGTATGTAATATTGACGCTGCATATGTTGGAAGTGTTGCGTTAACGGGTTTGTGTGATTGGAAATTACAGTAGCGAACATATTTGGCACGTAGAAAGAAATTTTCTCAACTAATTTTCTATTTACAATCATTAAACTTGTCAGTGACGTAAATCACCCCTTGCTGCTTTTGGGATTCATTATTCATTAAGAGGATTTATATAGCGCCGCTTCAAGATTACTACTCAGGAGCGCATACTTGATACTTCTATGAAAGAAAGAAACACGGACAAAGCGATGGGTAGACAGACATACAAAGAGAGACAGACGGCACAAGGACAGAATAGTCAGACAGAATAGTCAGACAGAATAGGCAGACAGAATAGTCAGACAGAATAGTCAGACAGAATAGTCAGACAGAATAGTCAGACAGAATAGGCAGACAGAATAGGCAGACAGAATAGGCAGACAGAATAGTCAGACAGAATAGTCAGACAGAATAGTCAGACAGAATAGTCAGACAGAATAGGCAGACAGAATAGTCAGACAGAATAGTCAGACAGAATAGTCAGACAGAATAGTCAGACAGAATAGTCAGACAGAATAGGACAGAATAGGCAGAAGAATAGGCAGACAGAATAGGCAGACAGAATAGTCAGACAGAATAGTCAGACAGAATAGTCAGACAGAATAGTCAGACAGAATAGTCAGACAGAATAGGCAGACAGAATAGGCAGACAGAATAGGCAGACAGAATAGTCAGACAGAATAGTCAGACAGAATAGTCAGACAGAATAGTCAGACAGAATAGTCAGACAGAATAGTCAGACAGAATAGTCAGACAGAATAGTCAGACAGAATAGTCAGACAGAATAGTCAGACAGAATAGTCAGACAGAATAGTCAGACAGAATAGTCAGACAGAATAGGCAGACAGAATAGGCAGACAGAATAGGCAGACAGGCAGACAGACGCAGAGACAGGGAGGCAGATACTTACGCAGATACATAGGCAGGCAAAACAAAGGCAGGCACACAGACGTACAAACAGGAAATGACGAGACTCAATGAGTGTTGAAGCCTGTGATAGTCTTTCTTGAACTTTCAGAACATTTGAGAGATAATCACCCTTACGGTTTGTCGAGACCAACGTCTATTGGAACATTTTGACTTGGTGGCTACGCACCGTCTATAGCATGCAATGTTAAGCTTCAATACTTGCACTGAAGCGTGGCAGTCTAAGTCTGTTGTTGTGGGAGGGGGAAAGAAAAGGACTACGTGGTTTAGTGCGTGTAGTATACCCAAGATTGTGTGTCTAGACTGCTAAACGGGCTGCATATGCAAGGACTCTGGGCAAGTTGTTGACGCATACGAAGCAGTAAGCTTATAGCTGGATATCGGCGTAGAATAAGAGAGAACGATAAGAGATTACGATAAGAGATAGCGATAAGAGATATAATAATATATTAGTTTAGTGGTGCTGAAACAAGTAGACACAACGCTATCTGAAACATTTTGTAATAGGAGAGTTAAGAAAGAGAGTCATAGCGATAAGAGATAACGATAAGAGATAACGATAAGAGATAACGATAAGAGTTAACGATAGGAGTTAACGAAGTAGCATAAACCCTATGGTTCGGTGGCTTTGTGTCAAGGACCATGAGATGATTCATATGGAACATTAAAGTTGCCGCTTTTGATTCCTTCGGTCCCCCATTGTACCCTCTGAAGCCCAGTTAGTCCACCATCCGGGACAACGAAGTGATTGATAATGATCGGATTCATCGGAAGGAGTTGTCATCGTTGACACTCGTTCCTCAATGGTGGAGCCTTTGAGTCTGGATTCCAATTTAAGTAAGTAAGTAAGTAAGCAGCCTTCATTTCCATCTGACAAGAGCACGTGCATTACGTCTAGGAGTCGCAAGGTACACGTTGGAAACTAACACTGTTCGTGCAGGTAAAATACCTCTTTTGATTGAACTCTGCCGAATATCTAATTTTAATAAATCATTACAAGGAAAAGGCTGGGAATCGTTTATTTCACATAAAAAACATTTAAATAGAGAAAAAACTTCATTTGCACTTTAATCAAACAATGCCAAGATAAGCATTCTTCATCCTTTAAAGGCTAAATTTATGGGCTTTGCGGATAAGTTAAGATTTAATTCAAAACAGTCTATTTAAATGGAACTCCGGCTAAAACAAACAAAAATTAGAGCAACGACGTCTCACGGAAACCATACATATTATGAGTAAATAAGACGATTAACTTTAATCACCTATGATAATTGAAATGGAAATTGTGGGGCGCGGTGGTGTAGGGGTATGTTCGGTGCCTTGCAGCCGGAGGGTTGAGGGTTCGAATCCACCTCAAGCCGCCGCGTAGGGACCTTGGGCAAGTTCTTCACTCACAGTTGCTCATGCGCTTCGGCGTGAAACTCCGATTCAGTATCCGCGCTGTAGTCGGGAGCGCCTCTGAGTAGAAATCTTGAAGGGGCGCTATAACAAGTGCTCATACATACATACTCATAGAGTACTTTTTAAGAGAATAAACGATCTGTCTTCTGAACAGCAACAGCGATAAGACGTTTCGAACGACATGTATCGGCCAAACATCACACCGACGGCGTCACGACTTGCACTGGGATTCCAAACTCTTGTCTAGTAAACTGTACGCTAAAGGTGAAAGGCGTACTCCTTTCCAACCAGTTCGACCACTCATTTGTTATTCAGGACGGATCGAGAAACTTCCATAGCGCTATCATCTTCGCAATACAACGAATGCATTGTTGCATAGTGTTAGGAAAGGATCGGGGCAGCTCGGAGTCTACTCAGTATACCAGTTCACATGATCGAGAAAGAACAGTTTTTAAGTTATGGACAAAGTTTAAGTATATAGCAAAAATTCCAAAACTTGGTTGAAACAGTGATTATCAAATGCAAAATCAATCCAATTGTAAAATGTACATGTTTTTCTGCAGCGACTTTATGGCCTCGACCCTCCTGACTCTTAATTAATTAATTAATTAATTAATTAATTAATTAATTGGTTAATCGATCGGTGTGATCCTTCACCACCACCACCGCCCGTTTTAATGGGCACGACGCCCTTCAAAGATTCCAAATAACCACGACGAAAAGATATAGGACTTGCGTACGGAGGAGGGGGGAAAGATAGCGCATTGGATAACATCTGGCACAAAGACCGAGAGGTACAGAGTTCAGCCCCCTTGGGCGGATATGCTTTGTAGGCTGCTATTAGCGCCGTGTATTGCAGGCTGTCTGTTCTGTTAGTAGTTAAGATTTAAATTGCATAACATGTAAAAGTACAGCGCAGTGCGTTTGTCAGGCGCTTATTAAAGAAAAGATATTATTATTATTATTATTATTATTATTATTATTATACAGTTGCAAGGTCCAAAATTGCAGTTCTAGCTATCCAGTGACAACCTGGTAGTTAAGATATCACTTAACTGAAACGGCAAAATTTCAAAGTTTAACTTTCGCAGTCAAATGCGAGAGCTGCATAGGAACAAAACAAAGGGGAACACAATCATGATCCGTGTAACTCTACCCCGAGGGTAAGTCTCACTGTCTTACACTTCGACGAAATGTTACGTATTTTATGCACTGGTATATCCGTACAACTGGCGGATGGTAGCAAGTCCCGAGAAACGAAAGCGTTGAGCAGCCAAGGAGCGGTTCTTATACGAGATCAGCTGGTAGGATGGAAGATTTGCCTCTCACTGTTCCGGAGACAGCTCACATGGTCGGGTGAACTCCTGGCCTTTGGCATGAAACCATTTCGTGCAGACTACAATTACAATACAGTTACATATATAATATATATATATATATATATGCACAATATGTATTATAAGCTTATATATATATATATATATGTTTAATGTGGAATTTGCAATGAATCGAATCTTAAACAGGAATTTCTCCCACAGTTTATACGCAGGCCTTAAGTTGCGTAGTCCTGCAATAGAATAGGCCTATAATTATGAGGATTTTAGGGAGACCTTCTTAAATTGTCCAAAGCTTTCAATTTCGTAAACTGACCCCATTTGTTTCCGATTAGTACAGGACATCCTGCGTGTTTTGTCCGATAATCTCCTTCTCCATTCCTCATAAGATTGTACCAAAGAACACAGGTACCCTACAACAACAAAGGTGTTACAGAAGTAAATCATATTATATGATATCAATTCTATATTATTACATTAATTTTTTCTACCATAGGCCGCCTAGCTATCTTATTGGACTGATCTTCTGGATAATGACCTGATTACTGCTTCGTCTTGATGCGCCATCGGTTGATGCCTTCTGCATCAGACACTGATGCGATACAAGTTCCTAATTAATGACAATACTAATAATAGTGGATCAAATCAGATTAGATTATATTAGATTAGACAAACCCTAATTTCCAGGTTAAATTTTCCATCTTTACAGTTTACAGAAACTTCTTGTCTAGCAAAATTTTATGACATTATCTAAATGTTATGGCCGACAGCAGAATGCGATTTGTAGAAGAAAGGCGAACTTTCTCCAAGAGAGACTCCTATCTTCCTATCCATTTTGCTCCTAGGTATGCCAGTAGGTTTCGGGACTCATGCAGGCCTATCCATATCAGCAGATCAAGATACGTTAGGCCCTGAGACCAAAAGCACGGTATTGCGGGATTGAGCAATTCCAAAAGACGAGATTTTGAGCATAGTCGTAAAAGTAAAATCGCAAGTGCGTATTTGTATTGCACGTCTTCAAGAGAACACCTCATAGGTGTTCCCGAACCTGACGACACAAGGCCACGATCAAATAGAAAAGTCTTCAACCGCTGGGGTAATCGAGGCAGCGGTACAACAGAACTTGCAGGTAGGGCACCTCAGATACCTCAGACCTGGATTAGAAACCATCGAAACTGTGGCCTGTAGAAATTGGCCTCTTCTTAATAATGTAGTAAGTAGTTAGCAACCTAGATACTTAATATAGCGCATTTTACCACATCAACAGACACACTTGAACTTGCATCATTGCCATTGCTTAACCATTTCTCTGTTGTTTACCTTCTTGGCCGGTGTCTGAAGTCCAATTAAGTTGAAGGCCGTCATCGCAATTTCCACAACCGCATCTACCATTATCACCACCCTATAATCATCAATAACATCGTGACCACCACCACCACAATGTCACCTCTGCCATAGAATGATGACCTGATCGCTGTGAAAAGATGTGTCACCATCATAATAGTCATCCTTAACATAATAATTATGTTACGTGACTTACATAATAGATGACTGTTGCAATCCTATTTCCACGCCACTCCTCAAATGTGTAGATTTCGTTTGACTGAAAAGCGAACACAGCTACATGTCAACAAATCAAGACCCACAAGATACAAATGAGTAAGAATTATATAGCACCGTTACGAGTTTCAGTGAGAACTTTTATAGCGCCTGTGTTTTGTTTGTGAGATCATCTCCATCGATGGCTAAAGAAACTGCTTTGCCTCGAGACAATGGAATTCACAAAACTGAACATCTTCATAGATATCTTCATAGATATATGTCATAGATGTGAAAACTTCATCGATATCTTCATCGATACCTTCATCGATATTTTCACCAATTTTTTCTATTGATATCATTATCGGTATCTTCATTTATATCATAGATATCTTCATAGATATCTTCATAGATATCGTCATCGATATCTTCGTAATACCTTCATCGATATCTTTACCAATATCTTTCTGTATCTTCATTTATATCTTTAGCAACGTCTTGATGTTGATCTTAAAATTGATGTTAAGATTACCATAGGCCTACATAGGAGTTTGGTGGTGTATTCAACTCGACGCACATTATCTCTTCACCAAAAGTCGTGCTCATTTAGATAGCCAAGTAACCAGCCTTTCTGGGAGGAGCTGAAGGGCCCTGCATAAAATTAATGTTCTGTTACATTACTTTACATTATATTGCATTTACCACAACACTATCAGTGTTTTGGTAACGATATGGCTTAGTACGCAATGTCTGATGCATGCTCGTGTCTGATGGTAGCTTTTACATTTCGGCCTCCGTGCACGCAGCCATACAATTCTATCTTCGGAGTTCTGTATGTGTAGCAAAAAGACACATGCGTGCATATTGTATTGCCGGAAAGAATCTTCCTGGCCGCACAAAAGTCTTCTGGTACCAGACATTGCCTTCTCTTCGTAAGTACTTACTCGTGCGAAATCGTAGTGTGGTTCGTACTGCCCGCCGATTCCGTAATTCAGAACCTACAACAGCACAGCGTCAGTAGTATTATACGGCTATCCGGAGACAAGTTTAACAAACGACACGGCTTAAGGCAGGTATATGAAATATCGTAATACACGTCTTAATCGTAATCGTAATAACTACAAATTTCTAAAGTGCAACTCGAAAGCCAAGCGACGGCACCAGCTTATGCAAGAGCGCTGCATCGAGTCAGAGGGGTTGTCCAAAAGTGTTATCCGAAGGAGGTCCGAGTCCTGTTGCTGCAGGGGTCAGACGGGCAGAGTTAAGGCGGGCGTCGTTTGGGTCGAGAATTGGAACATGGAGGATCAGGTGAGTCGGGGTATGAATTCCTGAAGAGGTCAGATTTGAGTTTTAAGTGGAAAGCCCGAAGGGTGATGGATAGAGGAGCCAGAGGCAAATGATGTCGGGTGATTGGTGGTGATGATGGGGATCCGAAAATTTGCGGAATTCAGAAGGAAAGATCGTTCCAGAGACGTGGTGCAGTGTGGGATATGGCTCGGTTGGAAATTTCAGATGAGTAGTGACTGGTGGTCGAGAAAGAATGAAACAGGAGGATGCATGCGAATACGTTACTTTACGATGAAGAAGCGATTAGCTAAGCGACTGACCTGGAGCTCTTCTGCGGTGTCAAGGGTCAGGTTGCTGAGTGCCCTTGACTTGCGATTCAGACTCTGCAGCAACCCCTGCGGGTCTTCCTCGGCCTTCAGCCAGGCGCTGAAACGTCCAAGGAAATTTCCGTTACACACGCAATCGCTTCTGAATTATAGCTAATTTGTTAAAAATTGTTAATGAGGTACAATCTATCACACCAATATGTAATGAACAAGGTTATCAACCTATGGCACATCAAAACCAAACCGTAATCAGGTCACCCACCATAAGTCTACCAAGTATCAAATTTCGTATGTTAAATTCGACGCGTTAAAAAGCATAATGTTTGTTTTATGTAACCAAGCACGTTTTATGACTAGCCCTACTTTATGCGACCGGGCATTTAAAATAATAAGAAATTATGAATTAAATACATATTAATTTCAATAAATAAATATTCTGCCTGTTGTGTGACTTTCTAGCGTAACAGCGATAGAGGAAGTTTTATTACGAAAGAAAAGTTCTCCACCTTTTGCTGGTTCGATAATCAGTGTACGGATTGTCATTCTCTGTCACCTGGAAGACACCGGAACGATGAAGCTGCAGTCAGACAAAAGCAAAATAATTGTACAAGAACAACGACAAATCAGGTCAGATTATATAAACAGATGGACGGATCGATAAATAGACAGTGAGTCACTGAGAGAGTCAGTGAGTGAGTCAGTGAGTCAGTGGGTAACTCGCGAACTCATTGACGGACTGACCTTGGGTCTAGTCACTTATTTGACCTTGACTCTGACTGACTTCAGTGAGTGAGAAAGTCTGTAAGTCACTCATTCGCTTTGTTCATTTTGTTTGACTGTGGTTTCATTGTGTTAGGTTTGGAGGGACTCTGTTGAGTCTCTCTTCAAGCTATATAAATTTGCAATTGCCATCACCATTTACTCACTCACTCACTCACTCACTAACTCTCTCACTGGCTCTCTCATTCACTCGATCATTGGCTCACTGGTTCACTGGCTCACTCACTCGCACATTCGTTCATTCACTCATTCACACACTAACTCACTCGCACATTCACGCACACGCTCATTCATTCACACATTCAATCACTCACTCACTCACTCACTAATTCACTCACTCATTAATTCACTCATTTTCCGACTAACGCACTCACTCTTTCGCTCATCCACTCTTTCAATCATTCAATCACTCTTTCGCTCATTCACTATTTAAATCATTCACTCATTCACACATTCACTCATTCGGTCATTGACCGACTGACCTTGGGAGTGGCCACTTCCTTGACCTTGTTGATTTCTGCGTTCGTCATGACCTCGTGATAGACGACGACACGCGGATTGAGATGAATGACTTCTTCACGCAGTGGATTAATGTAGAACATCGGAACATGACGACGATATTGACATTTCAACAGGTCAGGGTCCTCAGGAGGCTAAAGCATTCATCATCATCATCATCGTCATCATCATAGTCATTATTAACGTCATCATCATCGTCATTAATATCGCCATCATGGTCAATATCATCGTCATCATCAACGTCATTACCATGGTCATCATCATCGTCATCATCATCGTCATTATCATCGTCATCATCATCGTCATTGTCAACGTCGTAATATTAGACTACATACATTGGACAACACTGGACTATACTGGACTAAATTGAACAACATCGGACTATATTGGACTAAATTATACTACCTTGGACTATATTAGACTAACTCGGACTACTTTGGACTGGACTGGATTAGACGACAATATTAGATTAGATTAGAATATATTAGGCTAGGCTAGGCTAGGCTAGGCTAGGCTAGGCTAGGCAAGGCTAGGCTAGACTAGACTAGATTAGATTAGATTAGATCATAGTACGTGTGTTCGTTCTCCTCTGCAGAGTCTTTCGTAGTCTTTATATTCATCGGTCGTTTTGTATTCGTCTCTGTTGCGATCGTTGCGGATCTGGACTTCATCCGTCGACTGAGCCTTCCGCAGAAGGGACTCATCCGACGAAATCATCGACTCATAGCTCCTCAGATTAGTCAGCGCTCGCGGATGATCCGGTTCTACACGGAAACAAACCAAGCGATTTTTATATATATTTATCGGTTAATAATAGCAATAACAATGATAATAACAATAGTATTAACAATAACAATACCAATAACAATAATAACAATAACAATAATAACAATAATAACATTAACAATAATAATAATAACAATAATAATAATAATAACAATAACAGTAATACTAATAATAATAATAATAATAATAATGATAATAATAACAATAGCATTAACAATACCACTGCAATACAATACAATAACACTAACAATAACAATAACAACAACAATAATAATAACAACAACAACAACAACAATAGTAACAATAGTAACAATAGTAACAATGATAGAAGTATAGTAACAGTAATATTAGTGGGCCTAATAGAAATAATAGCAATAACAGTAATAGTGATAGTTATAATGATAATAATAGTAATAATAATAATGACAACACTATTTATATAGCGCCGTAGATTAGTAAGTGCAGAGAGCGAAGAAAAGGGCGCTGTACATAAGTTACAGAAATCAATCAATTGATTCAATGGCAGTCATTTGATTGTTAACAAGACAGGGCTTGAGCAGTGATTTAAATGTCTCCAGAGATGGTGCATTCTTCACATGGTCTGGAAGACTGTTCCAAGCAGTGGGTCCAGCGACAGAGAGGGAACAGTCGCCAAACATCGCAGAAGACCACGGAACTTGTAGGAAGCATTGAGGAGCTAGACGAAATTGGAGAAGAATTCTAAAGAATAGAAATTCTGAATCACCACTGATTGAATGATAGCTAACGTTGTCCAATCTCTCCGATAAACATGACCAGATATTGTCTGTCACTTACCCAGCTGAAGCCACTGAAGGGTCAGGTTGTAGGCGTGAATAACATTGCCTTGCTGACAAAAACATAAAACAATTCGAAATAAATCTTTGATTATATTCCTCTTGCAATGATTATTAGTAATGGCGATTAGAATAATTATGATGATTATGAGGTTATTGATGATGATTATTATATTTTACTTTCTTGTGTGGGCCTCCTAACATCTTTTCAGGTACTTAGCTGCTGGGCTTAGAGGTAGAGTCAGGGGTTGTACCAACCTTCTGCCAATAAAAATTCTAAAGCCCTGCTGCTGACCCTGTAACTCTGCCACTATACCTTATAATTATGTCAGAAGCGTATAGCCAGGAAACCATTTCAGGCGTTTTACAATTTCAGGGTTTTTTCCATTGGACATGGACGCAGAGTAGAAAATGTGTTTTAATTCAGCAATTATTTATTTCGGGGGTGGGTTTGAACCCGTAAACCCCCAATACGCACATGCTAGATGTGGTAGTGCAAGTCCCAAGCCTGAAGAAAGGAGGAGGGCGACGCTGATCAACTTTGTTACGACACAGTGTCGTTAAACAGCAACTAACTGCTTACTCTGTACATAGAGAAGGAGAGGAAGTCGAGAATCTGGGCTCGTTTGGCTGTCTTCACCGTTTCCCTGTTGTCAATGCTCAGTGCTTCCATCAACCACAGGATGGCATGGTAATGGTCGTCCTTGAAGTAGGCCACCGTACCCAACTGGTAGCAGTCGTCGGCTGCAACGACCATCATCATCGCCATCATCATTGCCATCATCATCATCACCCTCATCATCATCGTCGTCGTCATCATCATCTAATTAGTCGTCGTCATCATTATCACTGTCGTTGTTGCCGTTGTCATCACCTCCATCATCAACGTCGTATTGATTGTAGTTGTCGTCCCACTTGTCGCCGTCGTCGTCGTTGTAGTCATCATCACCATCAGTGCGATCGTTATCGTTATCAATCAGTTATCACCAATACCGTCGTTGTCGCTTTCACTATCATTATCATTGCGTTCATTGTCGTTGTTATCATCATCATCAACGTTGTATTGATTGTCGTTGTTGTCCCAGTTGTCACCATCGTCGTCGTTGCCGTCAGCGTCATCATCACCTTCATCTTTCATTTTCGTTGGCGTCATTATTGATGGGTACGTCATTAGCAAGGGTCTAAATGGCTCCATTGTAATTACAATTACAATTTGAAGGCAACAATGGCTTACATCCACCCATAGAACGAGTATGCGCAAATTACGAATATTAAGATTTGTAGAAATTGACGAATATTTACCGAATATTAAAACTGCTCAACGAATATTAGGCAGGAAAAATTTCTTTTCATTCTTAATTTCAGAGGCTTTTCCATTTTGTACATGGTCGCAGAGTAGAAAATGTTTTTTACTTCAGCAAGTTCCTTATATCGGTGGTGGGTTTGAACCCGTAATTGCGAAGATTGAATGCCTGCCTCAGCTGCTTGTAAATAAGAAGTTTTGTTACTGAAGTATAGAGGAGCAAAACGCTGCACATTTTCTATGAGACAGTGTCGTTAAACAGCGACTAACTGCTTACCCTGTACATAGAGAAGGAGAGGAATCAACGAATCTGGGCTCGTTTGGCCGTCTTAACCGTTTCCCTGTTGTCAATGTTCAGTGCCTCCATCAGCCACAGGATGGCATGGTAATGGTCGTCCTTGAAGTAGGCCACTGTACCCAATTGGTAGCAGTCGTCGGCTGCAACGACCATCATCGCTGTCATCATCATCGCCGTCATCATCATCATTGCCATCGTCGTCGTCGTCGACGTCGTCGTCGTCGTCGACGTCGTCGTCGTCATCATCATCATCATCATCGTCGTCGTCATCATCATCATCGCCATCATCATCATCATCGCCATCATCATCATCTTATTAGTCGTCGTCATCATCATCTTATTAGTCGTCGTCATCATAATCATTGTCGTACTCTGCTCACCATCGTTGTCGTTGCCGTCAGCGTCATCATCATCTGCATCATCATTGTCGTCGGCGTCACTGCTGTGCGGTACGTGATTAGCAAGTGTCTAAATGGTTTCATTATAATAACAATTACAATTTGGAGGCAACAATGGCTTGTAAGCTCAGATGCGGGTAATGAATGGATTGGTCCCACTCTTGGATTGAGCGATGGTTACCTGTCATGTTTGGGGCCTTTGGTTGATTCTGGACGATACCTCTGGCCATCTGAGCCGTGCTCAGAGCATAGACATCCTGGAGACGAAGGAGTGCCATTGCTGAGCCAAACAGATCGTCCTGGTTTGGCAGAACGCCTCTCAACGTCGACAGATAGGCCAAGAATTCTGCCAATCACAACACGTACTTAACTTATTGTATTGTATGTGTATTGTATTTGATCATTTATAAAGCGCTTCTCATAGCATGAGCCTTAAGCGCTCCCAGTGCATTTTAAGGTGAGAGAAAGAGGTAGAGATGCAGAGAGGATTGTAGAGCGTCAGAGAAAGAGTACGTTACATCGGCAACCAATCAGATCTTCAGCATTGATTCAAAAGCCAATCATATTTAAGCAACTAATTAAAATCAGTTGCATGCATGACGTGCGATCAATCAAGAACCAGTAACATTTAACTCGCGTATAATTAATTAAAGTTATCACCAGAGGACGGTTTCAAAAATAATTGTGCCTGTAGGCCGATAGCTCAGAACCGATGAATTGCACGGAATCCATGCCATGTATATTCCAAATATAATTAGTGAAATATGTTTCGATGGGCGTTTTAGATAGAAAAAATATAATTGTACACATTTTACTATAGCGACCGTATAATCGCCACGACCCTATTCCTTTTTCAATGAATTGATCAGGAGAGACCCTTCACCAACGCTGCTCGTTTGAATTGGTGACACTCCATCTAACGTCCCCGCGTAGAGACCGTGCTAGCCCGAGCTTAAATCTCTCTGAAACAAGCTAGCATCGGGAAGCGAACCGCGATCCGCACGCTCTCTAACACAGAGGCGCATGAGACTCCGTCTAAACTCCATCTAACCAATTAACTATGGTGAGGGCCAGCGAAGTCGTGGGATGGTTCAATAAACGACAACGGCTTCCTCCTGGACTTGGCGCTATAGAATTGTTTTGCGAGTGACGATGTCTAACCGTCGCTGTTGTTATTGTTGACGAAGGTTTGGATGTTTTCATTCCAATCGACGGAAAATCTTTTGATGAGCAGAAAAGCATTGACGGGATTCGACAAGTACTGTTCGGTGTTGGAAAGGGCTTCCACGCTGTGCTTCTCCAGTTCATCAGCGATGCTATGTTTTAGGAAGAATAAACAGGGAAGGGATATATTGAACACAGCGTACAGTTCTGTTTAGATCAGTAAGATGGCAGTGTGTAGAAAGAGAGACAGACAGGCCGGAAGGCGGGCAGGCAGACAGACAGGAAAACACACAGAAAGGCAATCACACAGGCAGGCAGGTAGGACAGTCAGCCTAACAGACAGACAGGACAGGTAGCCATTCAGACAGGCAGGCAGACAGACAGACATACAGGCAGACAGACAGGTAGGACAGACAGACTGATAGACAAGCAGACAGGCAGACAAACATACAGACTGATAGACAAGCAGAGACATACAGGCAGCTAAACAGCCAGATAAATAAACAGGCACACAGACAGAGCAGACAGGCAGACAGGTAGACAGACAGGCAGACAGACAAACAGACAGACAGACAGGCAGACATGCAGACAGGCAGGCAGGCAGACAAACAGCCAGACAGATAGACAGGCGAAACAGAGTCATAGACAGATACAAAGACAGGCAGACTGAGACAGGCAGAGACATAAAGATAGGCGCTGTATAAGTTTCTTGATACGTACGTATCCTCTTGATACGTACGTATCCTTCTGAGGAACCTCAGATGGTGCATAAAAAACAACTGTTCCTTTATGTTAGCGAGGAGTTTCAATAGATGCGAGCAAACAAGTATGTTACCTACCTTGCCGTTGTAAACTACGTGTTACCTGTGACTGTTCAGCATCGAATCGAGACTTACCCTGCAAGAGCTTCGATTCGCTGTCTTTCCTTGGCCACATACGTCCGTAGGTCAGTGGCCATGTTCCTCTGAGCCACCAGACCCTTCTGTATGTCCATCATTGATGTAAACATGTCCGAGGCACTGACCACAACATCCTGTCCACTCCAAATAACCACCACCAGAAGCACCAGCGTCAATGCCCATGCCGCCATTTCCAATCAAAGAACTTCTATAGTGCAATTTCAGATTAAAGTGTTTTTGCTTAAACGCAAAATATATCAAGCGTCTTGATAAATTGGTGTATATATTCACAGGTAAGAATTTCTATAGCGCCACTATAATAATAAACGATGTTCTCAATAGATGGCTGTATTCCACTTTCAAGACTTCAGCTCCGCAGTGAAATCCAAGTCGGTTGACAGACTTATGTAGTATGCAGGGCCGCCGATAAAACTAACTTCGCAGCTATAATAGTTCCCGGTTTATCGTTGCTCAGTAGAATTCCTAAGGAACGAAATGTAATCGATGTTTCTGAACAAAATATATGTTTATTTATCGGTTCTTAATTTATCGGTTCTTTAGCAATAACGCTTTCATCCAGCAAACACTCCGTGGGGCTACTAGTCCAATCTACTTGAATCCTGTTGATATTGAACTGTCTTTAGAAGCATACATTAGGGCGACACAGTGGTAGTTACTCATTACCCAACATTCTACGTAACATTCTACCTTTGCAGGTAGCTACAGTCGACAACAAGACATGCTTGAGACGGCTTCGGTGCTCATGCGCATAAAGAAACTGGGTCATAGGCCAGGACGTATTCTAGCCTAGTCTGGAACAGGCTTCCGTCACGGTTGGGCAAGTGCCAGGCGTGATCAATGGACCATTTGCTGGTGGGCGCTCTGAGACCATGTCGCTTCGAGCCTTCGTGTTCTCTTGCTCGTAGCCGTAAGCCTGGTAGGCCTATGTCTTCAGACTAGAAAAATCGAACTCGTTAAAATATTTAAGGGTAAGGACTGAATCATCGTCTCACGACTTAAAGGTAGATGTTCATGATCCACTTTGAGCACACAAGTAACCCCCAAATAAACACGTACGACCTACGCGTACTCTTGATCGTAATAGTAATTGTAATCGTAATAGTAATTGTAATTGTAATTGTAATCGTAATAGTAACAGTAATAGTAATTGTAATAGTAATCGTAGTCGTAATTGTAATCGTAATAGTAAGTGTAATCGTAATAGTAATCGTCGTAATAGTAATCGTAATAGTAATTGTAATCAGACGACCAAGGAGCGGGCTAGCCACCCGTCCTCGTATGCCGAGGCTAAGAAAATGAAGATGCTAACACTTCATACTCAAAGCTGCCTCTCACTGGTACATAACATCACCAATTTAAAAATACCCATAAATTTCGCTTCATCCCAAAGATCTTTCCCACTGGTTGAAACTTTCTCCCACTGAAAACACAATTTCCCCAAACAACAATAATACAATACAGTACAATTGCATTTGATATTGCCTTCCTCCCAAAGTTCAGAAGTGCACACAAGCATACGACAGAACATCGATGGCGAAGAGCAACTATGCGTGAAGGACTCGCTCAAGGTCCATACACAGTGAACGTCTGAGTTTGTTCCAAGATATCTAAGTTTGCTCGTTTGTTCCTACCAACAGGACACAATTCACCCTCTGCGAGACGACCCCTTCTCGGGGTCACACGTCCACCTTGACCTTTCTTTGACCTCAAGCGCCGAGTCTTCAACTGGCAAACCTGTTTCCATTTGAGCGGCGGAATGTCTCGTTGAGCGGGTCAAACAGTGGCTTCGGTCTACTGACTGCGCCTCTATGGGCGAATCGCCGAAGACACCTATTCAGTCGGTCGGTCGGTCCCCGTCTGCTAGCTACGTGACTGGCTGCCGTCGTGATGATGAAGGGCCGAAGAGAGTCCTCATTAGCCATTCGCAGGGCCTGGCGTCTAAGACTACTGTATGTGGGACACCACGCAACAAGTAAGACATCGAGAGGTTACATATGAAGGAGTGTTCAATCGATAGGCGGTATATATATATATATATGTATATATGTATATATGTATATATGTATATATACATACATACATACATGCATACATATATAACATCATAGACATTTAGGGTCGCCCGGGGTAATATGGCCCTCCGGGTTTTATGGTCACCCCATCATTCTAGCTAAATATTCAGTCTATGGTAATTCTAGCGCACTGTCACATTTATGCTGTTTCCGGTGAATTTCGTAATCAAAGCGAGAAGACTACTTGTTGAGTTTAGAATTTTCCTCGAATTTTTCCAATATTTGACATATTTCCTTAAAGGAAATGGTGAGTATAACTTATAATTTTTCACAATGATTTTGTTGGATGAAATTTTCTGAAAAATTCCATTGATTTGATATTGCATCTGGCCTTCGAAAAATTGTTTTTTATTAATTGCGTTGCACATGGTAGACCGCCATTTTCACAACATTGTTACGGCTACTCAATTGGGGCTATATGGCCACTACTAGCCTGGGTAATATGGCCAGTGTCCATATAACCCCGTGCAATGTCCATATTGCCCCGTTATGATTACCTAAGTTTTAGGAATAGCCCTATTTTATTTTTTTATTAGGCCTACCACCCAAACTTGTGCCTAGCCCTATAGTAACAAAGTTTTATTTTTTAGAGAGAAATGGTTAGACTGTACAACACAAAGAATTTGCGAGCACAATGGTCAGAAGAAGATGCAGGTCTTGCTGTCGCTGCCGTTGAAGAAATATGTCCTTAAAGAAAGCTGCCAAAGATTTTCATGTTCCACGTACGACCTAACGAAGGAAGCTGAAATTGAAAAGATGTGTAAGTCCTATGCAGACAGTTTTGGGTCATCCAACAATTTTAAAGCCACAAGAAGAGGTGGAACATCAACCGACTCAGCCGTCGAGCCGTCCTGTCAGGTCAACGATGATCTTGTTCCATAAACAGCTGCACAAGGAGAAAGTGCCGAAAACATTTTCAGACATTCTTAATGCAGAAATCACTTAAGCGTATTTCATGTATTTCCATTCGTCATGGAAGTGGGAGAAAAAAGCGAACTGTTTCTCATAGCACAATCTAAAACCATGTTAGAAGGGGATAAAAAGAAGATAACTCCTTCAAAAGGACCAGGAAGGAACAAGGAAAAGAAAGCAGGAAAATGCGGAAGGTTAATGAAAAGAGAAATGAAGAGAAAAATGTAAAGGACATAGAAAAGGAAACAGGAAAGAAAATAGTCGAAGGGAAAATTAAGAAAAAGACAACAAGAAAAAGAAAACTATCTGAAATTGAAGAAGATGACAAAGATATCTATTGTGCTGACTTATTTTCAGCTTCTGCTGAGAGTTGGATTTCGTGCCAGAAATGTAATCTCTGGGCACACAACAGTTGTACTGGAGCTGATGATGATTAAGAGACATTTCTGTGAGATTTGCAATGGCAGTGATTAGGTAGGGCCTACTGATTGCAAATGAGCCTTTATGTTTACCTTTTGCTTTGGTTTGGTTTCGTATTTGCAAGTTAATTGTGAAGTTTACATTTCTAAAGTGAACTTGTCCTTTTGGAATAATTTCCTTTCCATAGTAATTCTAGTAAGGTTTTCCTGTTTAAATTAGGCAAAAATGTTTGTTATAGGCCTAAACTGTTACCTTGCTGTACAAAATTAAATCTCTGCTTTTCAAACGATTGATTCTAGTAGCCTATAATAATGAGGTTGTTATGGACGTAGCCTATTTGGGGTAAAATGGACATACTGTGCCCGTATTGCCCCACACCCTGGGGTTATATGGACACTTTATAAAAATTTTCCTTTTGTTCTCAACCAATGACATTTTAGAATATCACAAAACGCAATTGTGTTATTAAAAGGTATAGCAATTCTGCTTCACATTATACAATAATATCTTTTTTACATGTGTATGGACAGCTCAAATGATGAAAAATTCTTAAGGTGTCCGTATTTCCCCGGACCACCCTATGTATGTGTAGGTGCGTGTGGGTGGGTGTGTGTATACATAGATTCTATGGTTGTTCTCAAGTTCTGTCTTTCGATGGAAATTTTTTTATGTCTCTTTTCTCTCAACTTTTAGTCTCTGCCACGTATTCTGTTATCAGTAATAAAATCCTCTAATCCTCTATTAATTAATAAATTAATTAATTAATAATAGCTAGTAAGTAAGTTTATTCTTTATTGTACCATCTGCAATCCGAATTCCGGTGTGCAGACATTATATAATTATAATAAGCAATCAATGGTTAACAGGAATAAAGCTTTCTTACTATAAAAGTATTTTCATGCTATGGTCATGATATGCAAGCGGTAAACACGGTCATGTGATCGGGGTCGAAGGGAATAGAAAACCACTATTGGTTAATACCAAACACAAAGAAAAATCGATTTTTAACTAATATTAGTCAGTGTTTAATTTAAAAAATTAATATGAAACTGTTTAAATCAGTGATGTGGTCTCGAGACCGCGGTCTTGGTCTCGAGACCGTCTCGAGACCGAAAAAATGCGGTCTTGGTCTTGGTCTCAGTCTCGAATGTGCCGGTCTTGGTCTCGGTCTTGGTCTTTAAAGGTGCGGTCTTGGTCTTGGTCTTAAAGGTGTGGTCTTGGTCTTGGGCGTCTGGTCTCGGTCATTCGCTTTTGGTCTTGGTCTTGCGCCTTTGGTTTGGCCTTTGGTGCCATGGGAACTAGAGTGGATTATTAGTTAAATGTTGTCGATATTTCGGTTATTCAGGGACTTCTGAGATAGCTTCGAATTCATGTGACGATCTGCCTATATAGGACAAAGCGAGAGAGGACTGCATTGTTTGCTTCTTACCAGAAGCGACAAGAAAACGTTGAGGCACTGTTAACATGACCTCTGGTGTTTTAGTGACTAGTTAAGCTTACACTGATGCAGTTTCTTGAGGAAAAAATCAGTAGCCGGGTAAACGATGCAGATCAGGTATTTGGTGGGAATTTTTCTCTACTGGCAACATATTCCGCAACACCTGCACCTACTGAGAGTGTCTTTAGCTATAGTGTGCTCTTCATGAGACCTCGAAGACTTGGGGACAAATACCATAACTATAAATATAACAAGCATCTTCTGATCTGAATAATGGGAATATGTAACACTACAACTGAGAATTGCATTTATGGTCTTGAGGCTTAGATCTTGGTCCTGGACAATGCGGTCTTGGTCTCGGTCTTGGTCTTGGACCACGCGGTCTTGGTCTCGGTCTTGGTCTTGGACCACGCGGTCTTGGTCTCGGTCTTGGTCTTGGAATTTTGGTCTCGTGCACAACACTGGTTTAAATCAATTTGTCATTACTGAGAAAGCTCGGTGAACCTAGGCGTTTTGGAAAGCCAGAGAAAGAAGCAAAATCTATGCTTGTCAGAATACCAAAGGCCCTATATTTTGATTTTTGAGGAATTAATGAAAATTCAACAATATTCAAACTCCGGGAAATTAGTCCAACTTACTGAACAGATCTCATTACATGGTGGGCATACATTTTTATTGCTCCCTGAGGAAAACAATGAAGCTAATTGAGGTTGTTGTTTGATATAATACAACCGAAAAACTGCGTCGGTCAGACTCGTCACACTTAAACTTTGTGGACTTAAGATTAGTTGTGTCACCTGGCGAGTATTCTGTCGTCGATGTGGTCCAAGCGATAGAGTGCTTGCCTCTGTACTCAAAAGTCGTCGGTTTGATTCTGTCGAGCGGACACTGTAGGAAACTTGAATTTCTTAACGCAACGTGTCCTTAACGCAACACATGTCCGGCTGCTACATGGGCTGGGGAGAAACTGTAAGTCCTGGTGCAGGTATTGGATTGGATTCCCAGTTTAACGACAGCCAGGGGTATATGGCTGTAGATTTCTACCTCTCCTCTTCACGGAACCGGAGACCAGGTAGGAAATAACCACTATGCACAATCTGCAATTGCATGTGCCCCACCCTCGTTCGTATCGTATGGTATCTAAAGATTTATATAGCACCACTCTCTGAATAAATATTCAGAGGCGCTCTCAGCACGAAAACACCGGGGGGAAAAGAAACGTCTTTAAGGAACGAGAGACCAAAATTGAAAATCCAATCATTAGTTTAGCCCTTAATGAGGGGGGAATTAGAGGGACCAAACAAAGCAAATGCCCGGCGTTGAGCCAAGGCAGTCCCAGTCCTAGGAACAAACAGGTCAAGCCAATCATCAGAGCGACAGGAACGAGATGACAGAGATAAGTGTCGCAATTTTTCTGCAGTGCCAAAAAACGATTGAAATTTCATACCAGCTATTTGTTCATTTGTTAACAGGAACTAGTCAAATTGACAGTAAGGCTTAGACCCATAACAAAATTGCCCATATATGGAAAAACTGAAAAGTAAACCACACCCGCAGCTGCTTTAACTTATTTTGTTCACTTTGATTACAGCCTGAACTTATAGAGCATTGAATTGTGGCTATATTTCGGAGATTCCAATCTTAGGCCAGCACTTTCCGTACACAGGGACCTTAAATGGCATCCCTTGAAAAGGGTCGTAAAGGATTTCACCCGATAAATACATGGAAGAATGATCAGGGTAGAGACTATAAAGTAGCTTTGGAAACCGTGTAAATTGACACTTGACACTTAAAAATCGGCCCTTGGTCAACGTTTTCGTATCAATGTCTACAAAACCTTCTATTCCATGTAAAAGACCGATTTCAGAGATCCCAACGAATAACACCAGATGTGTTTCCATAAAAGTCTTCAGTTAGTGAGATCGGTGACAAAAACCATCTGCATGACATTGTATGTAGCCTGTGTATAATGTATCAGGCCATGCACTTAATATAGCGCATTTTAAAGTATCTCACAAAATCGCTTTCTCTGCACTGGCCTATAATAATTATGATGTTAAATGTAATTTGCAACTAGACTATTTACATCAGGTAATAAAACAAAATGCATAGCATAATAGAAAAAGAGTCACCAATGACGGGCCCACGCACACACGTAGAGCCGACCAACGGATTCCCGTCGACTATGACAGATGGCGTGGACGTTCAACATCTTCGAATAAGCGCCATCAGTTCGCACACTGTTACGTCGACGAAATAACGTTGCCTCGATGCTGCAACGTGAATCAACTGCAGCAATGTTACCTCAATGTAATTACCTTAATATTACCACCCAAATGTATCAGCGTAACTTCAATGTATCAATGATACATAAAGTATCAACGTTACTCCAACGTATCAATGATAAAAAACATTCAACGTTACTTCAACGTATCAATGATACACAAATGTATCAACATTACTCCATGCATCAAAGATACATAATGACTCAACGTTACTCCAGTGTATCATTCATACACAAATGTATCAATGTTACTCCAAAGTATCGATGATACATAAGTATCAACGTTGCTCCAATGTATCAATGATACACAAGTGCCAACGTTAGCCTACTCTAATGTATCAATGATACATAAATGACTCGACGCTACTTCAAAGCAAAAGCCTCTGGTCAGTCTACCAAAAATAATTTAGAATACGAGCGTGAAAGCTATCAATAACGTAATTCAATTAGACATTTTATATAGCGCCACTTCAAGTGACGTGAAGTATATGCTTGCTCTGCGAATTACGAGATGCTACGGCTGATGCTACTGTTTAAGTTCAGTCCCAGACTGTGGATGATGAGGTGTTTTCATCACATGGCCAGCACGGATCACCCCTCAGGTCCTCCAAGGATTCCGGTTGCTCCCGAAGGCAGAAGCCAAGCGTCCAACACGGACAACACAGCAACCATCCGAGACAACAGAACACTATGAGCAACAGAGAAAGAAACGTACAGCGTATACAAGAGCACACTGGAGTTGTATGGCCATCTACGTATGCTTACGCCTACGCATATGCGAATATGGGAACACATATATATTCATACGCAAGCTAACATGCATATATACATACGCACATACATTCGTACGTAAGTAAGTAAGTAAGCCATTTATTGACAGAGCATCAAATACCACAAGATCACAGTATTCAGTACAAATTCAAGAAAACAATTCCAGTAGATGAAAGAACATTATACATAATGAACATTAGACGTAGGAACATTATACCTACGCAAGAGTATACATGCATTACATACATACAAACACACATGCATATATAGGCATATTATACATGCAAACATACATACATGTATACATACATAAATACATATGCATTGCATATAGACACATATACATACATACATGTATATGTGCATATATACATGCAAACATTCATACATACATATGTTCATACATGATACATACATATATATACATGTAAATGCATGCATACATGCATTCACACACGAATACGATTCACCGACTGATGGGCAGGAAGATTAGCAAGCGTCTGGGTAGGCATACAGAGATATGGAGACAGAAGCAGAGGTAGACAGACAGATCGGATAGCACGGCTGAGGTGCTCAAATAAGAGCACCCGCTTTTCGCTTGTATTTGATCTCTTCACCTCATCATCATCAGGATCCATGGTCCGAAGGCCCGTAGGTGTCCAACGCTTGCATCAGATCCATGGGCCGAGGCCCGTTTGGAGTCCAATGCTTGCATTGGATTTCATACGTATTTTTCTTTACGAACGGAGTATCTGCACCCATCCGTTCGACCTTCGCACTTCTCCCTTAAAGAGAGTTCCAGGCTTAGGACTGGCTCTGATATCCACTATCTTGTGGTACCAGAGGCGGCGATGCCGCCCACGTTTGCCAGCTTTTTCAGGGTTCCTGCTGAGCCTGTCCACCTCGCGTAGCGCCCTAGGTGGTACTTCAGCCAAGACCTTCACCACTGATGGCATAGCCTCAGCAGGCACTCCCCTACTGACTGTTGCCACCCCTCACCACGATGAGGTGTGAGTCGGACTTTGAGGGGCAAATACAAATTTGATCTCTTACCTCTTTGCAAAGTCTCTAATCTTCGCCTTTCTCTTCGATTTCGTTGAGTTTCGGCATTGCACAAATTGTCATCAGATGTGAAGTCGATCTCCAAATTCCCAGAACTCTCCGCTCTACAAGACAATCATCATCAACGACATCATCTTCATCATCATTATCTTCTCCTTCTTTCTCTTCGCGTTATTTTTTGCGTTCTTCTTCGCGTTCGCAATCTTCTTTACGTTCTTTTTTGCGTTTTTCTTCGCATTCTTCTTCTTCGCATTCTTCTTCACATTCTTCTTCGCTTTCTGCTTTGCATTCTTCTTCTTCGTCGCAATTTTAAGAGACAGAGACACGGAATCAGATAGAGTATTAGGCAGAGAGACAGAAATGTTTGGCATAGCGAGAGAGACAGAAACACCAGAAGCACCAAGGCACCATCCGTCATAAGATATGAGACTTTTCTTACCCATCAGGACAGGATCATTAGTTAAAAGGTGGAAATTGCTCATAAGAAACTGAATTGTTCAGGATAGGTCTAGGAATATGAGTAAAATAACATACTAAAATTTCTGGAAAATCCTCCTTTATGGTCTTAGCTGATGTTATTCATTGCCTTGTCTGATAGCGAGACGCAACCTCGATTGATTTTTAATATGTTGGAACTTACTCAGAATCAGATGTTTCTGCAGGTTCTTTGGCGCCGCTTTTCCCTTTGCCTCCTCTTCCTTGTATTCCTCCTCCTTCCGTTGTTTCCCTCTTTCTGTGGTTCTGATTGTCTTCTCTACGAATTCCATTTGAACCGACATCTTGGAGAAGATCTGCGTTTTTTCAAGGCATTCGTGTTGGCATTTGGAACGAGACAAGCAACGATGAGGTAACATTAAAGACAGTTCCAGAATGCATGAACCTCTATCTTCCACCCTGTGTCTGTGTCTGTCTGCCTGCACATGTGTCTGTTTCTCTGTCTTCTTCTCGGGCACAAGACTTGCAAAGATGTGATAATATTAAACAGAGCTTCAGAAATCACGCGCCTCTGTTTTATATTCTCTCTCTCTCTCTCTCTCTCTCTCTCTCTCTCTCTCTCTCTCTCTCTCTCTCTCTCTCTGTCTGTCTCTCTCTCTCTCTCCTGTCTCTCTGCTCTCTCTGTCTCTGTCTCTCTCTCGCTCGCTCGCTCGCTCTCTCTCACTATCTCGCTGTCTTTCTATTCTCTGTCTCTCTCTGTTTTCGTGTCTCTGTCTCCATCGCTTTGTCACTATCTTTCTCTGTTTCGCTATCTCTCCCTGTTTTCTATCGGGCTTTGCTCTTCTGTATTTTGCCTGGCTATAAACTTTGAACTGTCTGCATTAATTGTCGCATTTTTGTAAACAAAACTGAGGAGGGGTTTAGGTGAATGGTTAACACTCCGGGCCTCCGGCCCAAAGAGCAGAAGATCAACATGGACGTATACTATGATCGATTCCCGCTACCCTCCCAAATGTCCACTCAGCCTTTCGTTCACCACACAGCGTTGGTACAATGAGTTGTAGGACGTGATGGGCGCCTTGCATGGCTGCCATACAGTTAAATTCGACTCCTGTAATAACTGGTAATCATCCGTTCATACTATGACTTGTAATCATACTGCGGTGTGTCATTGTGAATTAATAATTCATTTGGGTTGAAATGCGGCGACAAATCACATCACTTGTTTACTTTGCAGTCTGCAGTTCACTCTGCCTAGAGTAACAGTTGTGTCAAGACTCCAGATAGTTTTATTATCTCTGTAGTTACGTCATCATTTTGTTGACATGTTGTGCCAACTTGTGCGTAGCTAATCAAACACGATAACTTGCTGTAGTTTTAGTCATTATAAGTTAAACTTAAGTCTTAAAGCATTAAATAAAAATAAATAATCATTCAATACTAATGTCGAGTAGCCTACTCGCAAGTATGCCAGTGGGTTTTTAAACGTGCTGCACAGCGCGAACAAGTGAAGCAAAATTTCGAAGTGTTAACTAGTATCCTAAAACTTACGATGTTGCCTGTTTTGAGCATCGAAGCTGATATCACAAACAAATAACATTCACTTAAGTGATTAGGACATTTGCCAAAGCATGGAAAAGCCAGAGTGACTACGGTAGGCTACTGACTAGTGTAACATGTAATTTGACAATGCATGTACTGATTTTTGCACTGAGGTGTTTCTCTGTAGGCCTAAGGGGTCGTCCATTAATTATGTCAACAAAATAGGGGGAGGGGGTTTGGAAAAGTTTGACAGTTGTTGACAGGGGAGGGGGGTTCGGTGCAAGTTGACGTCAACAAATTTTTTTCCCCAATGAATACCAAAAAGGTAGCGAAAGACTAAAAAAAAAAAAAAAAGTCATCTAGAAAAAAGGGCATCACAGTAGTTGAAATCGCCCAAAAAAAGGTCATTGAGGAAAAAATTTCAGCCTGGCTACGCTGGTAGCTGGGATTGTTGACATAATTTTTTGGGGTCCGTCAATGTTTGACAGTTGTTGACAAGGGGGAGGGGGTCAAAAAAAGGCCTAAAATTTGTTGACATAGTTAATGGACGACCCCTAATGATGCGAATATGCGTGAGTAAAATTAATATGCTTACTATTACTATTACTATTGAATTTTTTGCTGATTGGAGTCTGAGCAGATTTGAATATTACTAAATTAGGGAAGGGGAAAGAAGGGAGGGGAGGGAGAAGTATGGATGGGTGGAAAAAGGGAAAAGAGGAGGAGGAGGAGGAAAAGGACATAGGGCTTCAACATGACAGTGTGTTTCAGGGCCCCAGGGCCCCTTAACACAGGTCTGTAATTATTACTGGCTGTTACGAATTTATTAGACGCTATAATCCAATGATCAAACATGAATCGATGGCGTCTGAAATTATGATTTAAGGACTTGCTCACGGTCCCTACACAGTAACCGTCTCATGGCAAGTTACCATATATTGCCGTTTCCTTAAGAATTATACGCCTGTATTTAAGTGATGGGCAAAAGTTCAACTTACATTTTTTAGTTAAGGATGACTTTTAAGTGGAGAAAAATAGTTTAGCTAAAACCAAAATTTAACTGATACTGTTTAGGTTATTAACTGAAAAGTTTAACTAAAAAATCAACAACTACGTAACTATCATCCGCAATGATTGTCATGAGTAACTGGATTTATTACTCAAAGTCAAATGAACTGCATTGCATTGCATGATGCATCATCGTTTGCATTAGTAGCTGTCTTCATTATTTTCTGGTAGAACTGCAGCAGAACTATCAGTCTAATTCCAATTATATAGTTTGAAAATGAAATTGTCATTGACGATGTGCATTATTACAGTTCACTTAACCTCTGCCATTGTGAAATGTTTGTAAAAAAGTTGGTTAAAAAGTTGGTTAAGAGTCTAACTATTTTTATCCATCTAGTTTAACTTACGGAAATCTTGATTGAGCCACAGGCTAAAAAGTCAAATCTTGCGACGACTAATTCGATCACTTACAATCATTCAATCGTCCTGAAACTTGGCAGATAATAATAATAATAATAATAATAATAATAATAATAATAATAATAATAATAATAATAATAATAATAATAATAATAATAATAATATAATAATAATAATAATAATAATAATAATAATAATAATAATAATAATAATAATAATAAACATAAAAATAATAATAATAATAATAATAATAATAATAATAATATAATATAATATAATAATAATATCTTTTCTTTAATTTAGCGCCTGACAAACGCACTGCGCTGTACATTTACATGTTATGCAATTGAAACAATCTTAACTAGTTAACTACTAACAGAACAGACATCTTGTAATACAAGATAGACTCGCCCTCGCAGACACTTCATTCTATAAAAATTTCAGCTCCCCCAAAAAAGGCAAGCTTATAGAATCGGGGACTCAACTTTTCGAATCGGGGACTCAACTTTTTCCGATACGCAGCGTTGCCATTGGTCGCAACAAAAACGGGCGCGCTGCCTGATTAAACGCACGCTATGACGTAAAATGAACGCGGACTATTTTCAGTACACGTTAAGGATACTAGATGTATATAGTAAAAAACTTTGTTTTTACGGGCTGTATTTTATTTATTAGTTTATTCAACTTATTTACAAAACAGTTGCCAACTTCAGTTAAACTGTTTATTTTAGTTGAAAAATAGTTTACGTTTAACTAAAAAAATTAGTTTAGTGCCCATCACTGCTGTATTTTCATACTTTACCCTAATTCAAACTTCGCCAGGTTATTTGATGTCTATTGAACTGACCGGGAACGTTGCCTCTGTTTCTGAGCGGATGTGCGTCACTTCTGTCGTCTGATGAATTCTTGCGTCTCCATTTTACTTCCGCTGCCATTCCGTCGCGCATGCGCCCTCTGACCTTCCGGTGTCCACTTCCTGTTCTCTGGTCTTTCGATTGTCCACATGCAGACAGACCGGTGTCATCAGTTCGAAGAGGCAGACAGAAGTGACGGCGCTACAGCAGGGCAAGCCCGGGGAAAATAATGTAGAAGAGCCTTTGCCCTGGTCGTTGGCCCACCACAAAGTTGCCAGAATTTTGGCCCTGCGAGGTATCTATTTAGGGTGTAAATAGACCTCTTCACTGGTTAATTGCATGACTGTCATGGTAATTCTCTGGTTATGCCATGGTTAGGCCTACATAAAATGTCTGGCGCAACTTCAGAGAAACACTGATAGGTAAAGAAAGAGATAGAAACAGAAACAGACAGACAGACAGAGACACATAGAGAAAAAAATACAGAGAGACAGAAACGGAGACAGAAACAGTGAGTCTCAGAGACACACACAGAGAGAAACAACAGAGAGACACAGAGAGACACAAACAGAGAGAGAGATAGATACAGAGAGACAGGAGAGAGACAGAGGCAGAGAGACAGACACATACAGACAGAGAGACAGATACAGAGAGAGAGAGAGAGAGAGAGAGAGAGAGAGAGAGAGAGAGAGAGAGAGAGAGAGAGAGAGAGAGAGACTCACGCACAGTCATGTCTTTCCTTGAAATGGTTTAGATACTACGATGGAACAGTTGCTGGTTACAATCAGAAATAAACTGCGCTATATGGATTAAAATAAATCAACTGAACACATCCCATCATACCAAATGACTGGTAAATTTGACAGGAAATAAAGAGTTAGCTTACGCCCATTATACTTTAATTCGGAAAAGATCGGATATAAACCCATACCTAAACAACAGAAGAGAAACTGCCAAGTGGAAAGATACCGACAGCTATTCCAGACAATCTAACAATCACCCAAGAAATGATGATGACGATGATGATAATGGTGATGATAAAACGTAATATGTCAATGTACGCTTTCTAAACGGACCGGCTGACCTCGACCCTGCACATTTTCCAATGAATTAATCGGTGAGATCCTTCACCACCGCTCGCCCGTTTGAATGGTAGCCACGCAATTTCAGGTCCCCGTGTACGGACCGTACTAGCCCGAGATTTAAATCTATGAAATAAGCCACCATCGGTATGTGGTTCGGCATCCACGTGCAGAGAGGTGCATGTGACGGACGCCCTTACCATTGGAGCTACTCAAAAGTCGTGGGTTTGATTCTGTTGAGAGGACACTGTAGGAAACTTGGGAAAGTTCTTAGCATAACATGTCCTTAACGCAATTCACTTTCGTCTAATTTATATAGCGCCACTTCAAGAAATACTCCTCAGAAGCGCACTTTCATTATAGTCCGAACTTAGAGCCTCATTTTGTAGCTATAATTCATGTATACATGTATGTATGTATGTATGTATGTATGTATGTATGTATGTATGTATGTATGTATGTATGTATGTATGCATGTACATATGTTGATGTTAAACGTTATGTTATGTTATGTTATGTATGTATGTGGTATGTATGTAATGCGGTATGTATGTATGTATGTATGTATGTATGTATGTATGTAATGTATGTATGTATGTACTTGTATGTATGTATGTATGATGTATGTATGTATGTATGTATGTATGTATGTATGTATGTATGTATGCCATGTATGTATGTATGTATGTATGTATGTATGTATATACATGTATATAGCGCATTTTAAAGTATCTCACAAAGCGCTTTCTCTGCGCTATTCTAGATGATGTTAACTGTCATTTGCAACTAGAGCATTTACATCAGGTAACAAAACAATGCATAGCAAACTAGAAAAAGAGTCAAAATGGTGGGCCCACGCACACACGTATAGAGCCAACCAACGGATTCCCGTCAACAGTTGGCCGATGGCATAAAAGTTCAGCATCTCTGAATAATACCATCAATTCGCACACTGAACTTCCTTCGGTCTAAATATAGGCCTACAACACACTAATGATCATTAACACAGAAATCTTTTCATCTCATGCGTCAGTTTCATAGACTTGCCTTTAAACATTTAAACGCAGAGCAAAATAGATAAGTGTAACACATTATAAACCTACATTAAAATAGTCACAGCCTAACAATATTACCGCAAAATGTTGCAATGTTACGTCGACGAAATAACGTTACCCCATTGTTGCAACGTGAATTAACTGTAGCAATGTTACCTCAATACAATTACCTAAATATTACCACCCAAATGTATCGGCATAACTTCAATGTATCAATGATATACACATGTATCAATGTTACTCCAATGTATCGATGATACACAACTGTTTCAGCGTTACTCCAATGTATCTATTTGTCTTATAAAACCAAGATATTAAGTCTTTTAAAATTAATTACTGGCAAATCGCAACCACCTTAGCTCATGCAAGTACTTACAAAGCTCTCGTTAGATGGCAGCTCAATGATGCACTAAGTAAGTAACATAGTATTCATTTTATTTAGATTCTCAGATACCAGAAGGTGTGCGAATTACCCTATGAGGCGTCTTATGACACTCTACTCTATACAAAGTATCAACATTACTCCAATGTATCAATGATGCACAAATGCATCAAAGTTACTCCACTCCAGAGCAAACTCCTGAGACCATAACGTAATTCAATTAGCCATTTTATATAGCGCCACTTCAAGTGACGTGACGTGTATGCTCCATCCGCGGATGAATAGATGCTACGGTTGCTGATGCTGTTAATGTTCGTCCCAGACTGTAGATGTTGGGGTGTTTTCATCACATGGCCAGCACGGATCACCCCTCAGTTCCTCCAAGGATTCCGGTTGCTCCCGAAGGCAGAAGCCAAGCGTCCAACACGGACAACACAGCAACCATCCGAGACAACAGAACACTATAAACAACACAGAAAGAAACGTACAGCGTATAAGATCAGAGTGACGTTATGTAAAGTTCAACGTATATTTACACATATATGCGAGCATACATGCGTACATACATACGTGCATGCACATTCATTCACACGAAAACATACACATATACATACACACATACGTTCGTACATAAGTGCATACGTACATACGCATACACCTACATACAAACACACATACACACATGCAATATACGTATATACAATTATAATGCATACAAACATACATGCGTACATACATACGTGCATGCTACATATATACGTACGTACGTACGTACAAACATAGATTTCTACATGCATACATATATTTACATCAATGCATGCATATATGCACTCACACGTGACTGATAGGCAGGCAGAGAAACAAGCGTCTGGGTGGGCACGCAGAGAGATGGAGACAGAAGCAGAGGTAGACAGGCAAATTGGATAGGTCGGCTGAGGTGTTGAAAGGAGACCCATCCCCCTCTGTGGTTTTGTATTTGATCTCTTACCTCTTTTCAAAGTCTCTAATCTTCGTCTTTCTCTTCGGTTTTGTCGAGTTTCGGCATTGCACGAACTGTCGCCAGAGGTCACGTTGTTCCCTCTATGCACAGAACTCTTCGCTCTACAAGACAATCATCATCATCATCTTCATCATCATCATCATCTTCTTCTTTCTTTCTTTCTTTTTCTTTCTTTTCTTTGTCTTATGCTTCTGTATGATAATCGTCGTCGTCATCGTCATCATCATCATCATCATCATCATCATCATCGTCGTCATCATCGCATACATCATCAGGATCAGTGCATCAACATCATCATCATCATCATCACATCATCATCATCATAATCGATTCATCATCATCATTTTCTTCTTCTTTCTTTCTTTCTATCTTATTTTCTATCTTACTCTTTTTCTTTCTTTCTTTTGCTTCTTTCTTCTTATGATTCTGTGTCATCATCATAGTCATCATTGTCGTCGTTGTCATCATCATCATCATCATCATCATTATCATCATCATCATCATCATCAATATCACTATATTGGATGTGCACAACGTCAACAATGCTTTCTAAACCGTATCTGCCAATGCTTTTATATCTTCGGCTTAACAAGAGAGTATTAGGCAGACGGAGAAAGACAACATGGACACAAGAGTGACACAGCGACAGAGACAGAGACATCAAGGCAGATAGAGCATTAAACAGAGAGAGACAGACAGAAAGAGACAGCGACAGAGACAGAGAGAGTAGCAGCGTGGAAAATATAGAGGGGCATGCATTCTGGAGCTCTGTTTAATATGATCACTTCGTTGCATGTCTTGTATTTGCTGCTAATACAATGCTAATGCAATTCTACGCCATACATCATACGATATGAAACTTATCCTATCTACGCTCTAAGGCCTTGGCTGATGTGATTCTATGCTTTGTCTGATAGCGAGACGCAACCTCGATTGACCTGTGATATGTTGGAACTTACTCGGATGTGTCTGCAGATTGTTTGGCGCCACTTTTCCCTTTCCCTCTTCCTCCTTGTATTCCTCCTCCTTCCGTTGCTTCCCTCTTTGTGTCGTTCCGATTGTCAGCTCTACGAAATCCATTTGAACCGACATCTTGGAGAAGATCTGCATTTTTCACAAGGCGTATTCGTATTAGCATTTGGAACAAGACACGCAACGATTTGGTAAAACAATAAAATTAGACACAGCTCTAAAGTGCAATAGCCATTGTATCTTCCACTCTGTGTCTGTCTGACTGTTTCTGTCTCTCTGTCTCCCTCTGTCTTTCTCTCTGTTTAATGCTAGCACCGGGAACAAGACATGGCAAAGATGTGATAATAATAAACAGAGTCTCAGAGTGCGCGCGCCTCTGTATCTGCCAATCTCTCGCTTTCTGCTCTCTCTCTCTCTCTCTCTCTCTCGAGCGCGCGCTCTCTCTCTGTCTCAATTCGTCTCTTTTTATCTGTTTGTCTCTCTCTGTCTCTGTTTTGTCTGTCTGTCTGTCTCTTTCTCTCTCTATCTCTGTATGTCTCTCTCTCTCTCTCTCTCTCTCTCTCTCTCTCTCTCTCTCTCTCTCTTATCTCTGTCTGTCTGTCTCTCTCTCTCTCTCTCTCTCTCTCTCTCTCTCTCTCTCTCTCTCTCTCTCTCTCTCTCTCTCTCTGTCTCCGTCGCTATGTCTTCTTCTCGCCCTCTTTCTAGCTCTCTCTCACTGTTTCTCTCTATCTCTCTGGTTTTACTGTCCTGGACTATGTCTTACTTTAAACTTTGAGCAGTCTGCATCAGTTGTCGCATTTTGGATTGCACAAGGTGTCAACAAAAACTCTGAATCGGAATCCGTTGCTTGGTGCTCCACGTGAATTGTCTCGTTTTCCGATCATTGTTTCAATGTTATTGACGAACATTCTGTTGGTAGGAAAACTTGATTTCACTAAGATTAGCTATGGAGTGTCTTCGGTAAAAGTATTTATCTCCAGTCCGCACTTTACAAATTTCTTCATCAGGCCTAGAATTACACAAAATTATAATTTACATTACCATTTGCTACTGCTATTGTTACTAATACTATAGCTGCTGCTACTACTACTGAAACATAATTCTTTACTACTACTGCTACTGCTGTTGCTATTGCTACTGCTACTGCTACTGCTACTGCTACTGCTACTGCTACTGCTATGAAACTACTTCTACTGCTTACTACTACTATTACTGGACTACTACTACTACTACTACCAACTACCATTACTACCACTAAATACCAATTGGATTGATAAGTAAGTAAGTAACCACCACCACCACCACTACCACCATTAATTTTATTATTATTACTTTGTTGCGAATTTATTTAATGCCACCGTCTCATGTTCGATCATAAATCGATGACGCTGAGGAGCATCGATGAATGAAGCACTTGCTTCAAAGTCCCTAATGACAATAATTAACGTATCCTTAGAATTTACCTTGTTTTACGGGCTGTACAAATCATAATCCTGTGTTTTCATACTTTACCCTAATTTAAAATTCCCCAGTTTGATCGCTGCTGAACTGACCGGGAAAGTTGCCTCTATTGCTGACCGGATGTGCATCACTTCCGTCGTCTGTTGAATTCTTGCGTCTCCATTCTACTTCCGGTGCCATTCCGTCGCGCATGGGACCTCTGACCTTCCAGTGTCCACTTCCTGTTCTCTGGTCTTTCGCTTGTCCACATGCAGACGAACGATGTCATCAGTTCAAAGAAAGAAAGAGACAGAAACAGGAAGACAGACAGACAGAAACAGAGACACAGAGAGATAGAGAGACAGAAACAGAGAGAAAGACAGACAGAAACAGAGACACAGAGAGATAGGGAGACAGGCACAGAGAAAAACAGAGAGAGACACACACCCACAGAGGGATGTAATAGAAACTCCGTCGATTGATAGTATCTGCCTCTTCTTGCGACGGACGGAACAGTTTCTGTGGAAAATCATAAAACTTCACATGTCACGATGTGGTAAATAAATTCCCTATTTTGCGTTAATTCGGAAAATATGGGACTTAAGTCGAGAACTAAACAACAGTAGAGAATGGCCAAGTGGAAAGACCATCAATTTCGTCATCTGGAAAAGATGATAAAACAATCACCGAAGAAATTATGATGATTTAAATGTAAATGTAAATCTTCGAAATTTCTCAGCGCACAAAATAGCCACGTCAGGGAGACCAGCTTACTCAACGGCGCTATATCAAATCAAGTCCGCAATATCCAGGCTGCTTTGTCCATTCCGGTGCCAAGTCGGAATCCGGGAAGGTCAAGCCGAGGAGACAGCATGATGCTACGGTGATGATGATGATGCCCATGATGATGATATGATGATGATGATGATGATGATGATTAATGATGATGATGATGATGATGATGATGATGATGATGATGATGATGATGATGATGATGATGATGATGATGATGATGATGATGATGATGATGATGATGATTGATTTTTCATTGAATTGATCGATGATATGATGATGATGATGATAAAACGCAAAATGTCACTATGCACTTTCTATACGGACCGTGCTAGCCCGAGATTGAATCCTCTTACACCATCGGTATGTAGATCGGCATCCACACGCTCAGAGGCGCATGTGACGGGCGCTCTTACCAATGGAGCTAGCCAAGACCAGCGACTAAGACAACGACGATGACGATGATGATGACAACGACGAAGAGAGTGATGAATGCACAATGATAACGACTGTTATTATGGCTGTTGTTGTTTTTGGTCTCACTATATCATCAACACCGAACCCAAGCAGAATGGTTTTCAGGCGCTGATGAGTAACGGCGAAGACTTTACCTGCTAATTATCATCGTCATTATCATCCTGACCTTAATAAATACAACGACGACTGCGTCCGTGATAACAGATGCAATCATAAACGATGAGCGACAACGACAACGATGATTACGACAACGACTACAAATCCACTCATATCACCATGGAAAATGATGAAGACGATAATTACCTTTAGCTTCTCATCCAGGCGCTGAACCCAGGCAGCATCCAAAGGTTAAAACAACCCTCTATTGCTACCGCCGATGTTCAGTGTAAGAGCACTGGTCACCCACTGGTCAGTCGGTCAGTCAGTCAGCTGCTCTGGGAGTTCCAGTAGCAATCAAGGAACCGGTAACCTCAATACCTGTGCAGCGCCGAGCCTACATCTCCCCTACACCCACGCATCTCATGGTACCTAAATATACCTGGTTGCTGACCACATGCGCCTAAATCGCCACGCTCTGCAGCCGGCTACAGAGGCTGCGAGTGAGGGAAGGAAGGGAGGCAGAGAAGATGCCAGTCTTCGTCAGCCAATGCATCTCTTGGCTGCGCTGGCTGCAGCGGCTGAGAGGAGGATATATTGATCGCCAATATACACGAACGAGCAATTCCATTGCTGGGATGGAGGCTAGATAGGCACCAAGGCAGCAACATCAGCAACCACTGCTGCTGCTGCTGTTGTTGTTGCTGCTGCTGCTGCTGCTAACTGGGCTGTGGATGTAGATCTTCCGGTGCAATCTCCCAATCGTGGAGAAATACTCTGTACTTTGAGGCCACTTACTTAATGCAAATAATTATATATATATATATATATATATGCATTGAATGACTGGTCTCTAAGTATATATATTATTATTATTGTAAATATGCATACTTGTGTATACAGTATACACGGAAGTACATAGAAGCAGAAACAAGCATACTATATGCAATTATGCATGTGTATTTCTATCCAGGCACTTTATGAAGCGCAGTTTGTGCACCTTACAAAAACGCTGAATAATAATATTGCATTGTGTAGCATTTACAGATTTAGAGCGCCTCTGACAGTACTACCGAACCAGAGGCGTTTATAGTGTGATAATGCTTATGCAGTACAGATTTTAGGCAGACTGAGGAGGATTGATGGGGATCGGTAACCTATTGGGTAGAGTGCTCGACTTGCAACGCGGTGAGTACATGTGTTCGAGCCTCCATTGAGGCAGTTACAGCGTTTACGGATGTTGAGTAAAGTCGTCTTCCACCGTTGTTCAGCGCCATCGATTCTCTGTCGCATGATCGTCTGTGATGAACTGTACAAATACAGTTGTGTTGTATACATTGACATAAACGTTTATGCTTACATACAATGATACAATAACGACTTATTTGATCAGCGGTTTAATTGCTCGGCCAGGTATGCTGGATCTCCGAATCTTTACAAAAGTAAAACTTAAGGCAATCTGGCGAATCTATAACCAATTATTCGCTATTTGCTGTTCGGATAAGCCTGTGTGAAACAGGGTGAAATAAAACTGCTTGTTGTCGATTATTGTAACGAAAACACAGTATTTTAAGTAATAATAATAATAATAATAATAATAATAATAATAATAATATATCTTTTCTTTAATAGCTGACTGACATTTACATGTTATGCAATTTTTAACTATATCAGAACAGACAGCCTGCAATACATATAATAGTACAATCCACCCAACTGAACACCTTTGTGCCAGATATCCAATGCGCTATCGCTCATTCAAAAGATCAGGTGGCGGGTCTCATAGTTCAGGTGGCGGGTCTCAAATCCGAGGTCCCAGAGCTCAGATCCGGAGGGATCCGTCTGAATTTAACCACTGCTTTCGATATTGTTCTTCTTTCAAAGTTGACATATGCACTCTCGACCATAAGACAGAAAATATCGATGGTGCTGAGCAGCTGCGAGCGAAGGACTTGCTCAAGGTCCTTACACAGTAACCATCTCGAGGAGGAGACTAGCACTCGTACTTTTCGTGTTACAAGCTGGTCGCTCTAACCACTGGGTTACCGTACCCAGGGGCTTAGCCAGGAAAAATTTCAAAGGGGGTTTTAAGTTTTCGGGGGTTTCCATTGGAAATGGTCGAAAAAGTTCATTTTTTCTATTTCGCATATAATTCCATAGAAAGAATTTCGGGAATTTATTTGGGGGGGTTGAACCCGTGAAACCCCCTAAGTTTCCCCAAGACCGTGCCCCACACATATATGTGAGGATGTCGTGTCGATTTAGTCAGCTGCTGTCTGTATTAGGATTTATAACTCATCCATATAGTTACGTTATTTAC
>JACEVL010000789.1:117500-207500 GCA_020284085.1 Aporrectodea caliginosa | reverse complement strand
TAGTGAGGTTTTATTTAGTCGTTATATAAATGTGATGTTCTCCAACTAGGCGCTACCTAAGGTTCAGTTACGATGCCTGCCTAGTGTCCAAATACACTACAGTACAGTACGATGCAGCGTGCGTGCATCAAAGCATGCGCGAGCCGCAAGGTGAGTATGTACTCTGGACTAAAGGTAGGCCTTGGTTCGACGGCCGTTCTTATCTCAGTCGATTCCCAGTAAAACTTCAGATAACGAGGTCCAGATAATTATCTAGACTTCGGCCTACAGCAGTACGACTACATAGGCCTTCGTCGTATTTATGGACCTATGCGTCTCCAGTGATAAACAAGCCTGTTGTCAGGTGACGCTTTTAGCTACACGTGTCCAGAAAAAAGAAAGTCAAGCATAAATTGCAATAATGCCGACGCCGGAAAGAATGTTCAAGCTTAATAAAGATAACTGAAATTCTGTATCTTATAATTATAATCTAAGCATATGAACTGACAGCTAGCATTGTAAAGCACTCTAGAAGTAGCTCGATGTTGAAGGAAATCCGCTGACTGACTCTACGCGTGCGAGTGGGCCCGCCATTGGTAACTCTTCCTAGTTTACTGTGTTAATAGCATGATGACAAGATTAAGAATAGTTCGTAAATTATGAAAATTAATATTACTAAATAATTAGTAAGGCAAGAAACGAAACTGTTTTGGCTTGATTGAATTTCATCAACTTTGTCCAAGTTATTCTAACATTTACTGAACCATTAACTGACTCATCGACAGCATTAGACCTATATAACAGAGAGGTGAATATTTTACAAAATAAAACTTTATGTGTTGCAGTTGATGTATATATAAGACAAATCTTTTTTAGATCTATTTATTTCAGGGTTTTTCCTTTACATACTATGCTTGCGGCTTATCCAGTTTCAAATCTCATTACTTAAACTTTTGTTCTAAACAGCAATAGCACAACAATGAAAACAGGAAACTGTTCAACGTGTTTATCTCATCATTTCTTTTTTTCTGAACACAGTGTAGTTCAAGAAAGTCATCTGTGTGCCCAGTCTAAAGAGTTCAAAGGTGAAGTTTTCGTCAGTCAAAGATATTGGCCTGCTTATGATTCAGGCTTTTTTCTTGTCGAGTGTTTTCATCAAGTCTTTACTATAGACTCAGTCGTTATAGACAGCCTGGCGCAAACAACCCGCACCACGTGATGTTATTTCGCTAAAGTAGCGCTATATAAGTCGGTGCGAAAGTGACGCAGAAACAGCAGACGAAGGAAGAAGAAGAAAGATACAGAAAGAAGTCTCATCGCTCAAAGGATTTGATTCATCGGTTGCACTCCGCTTTTGACGCAGCGTCTACGCTTGAATTCGACGATCCGTCCATCCATCGATCCATCGATCCATCGATCCATCCATCCATCCATCCATCCATCCATCCATCCATCCATCCATCCATCGATCCGTCAGAATGTGGTTCTGTGTGACGCTGTGTGTCCGCGCCGGTTGCATGTTGTGCGTTGTCTACGTGCTATGAGACAACATGAGACAACACCAGACATGAAACATTCACTGCCAATGTAAGTACAGTTACATAAACACCACCTTCATGTATAATACAGACCTGTAATCCTATCTACATGACTTGTATAGTGTCTCCTTTTCAAGAACTCTTACCCCGACTCAGCTGACCATCTATCCTCCAGTTATACCTAAACGACACCCACCTTAACAGCTACTCTGCACCCGTCTGATCCTCTGGAAACTTCGGACTACTCTCTTGAACAACCCCTCTGACTCGATGCAGCGCTCGTGAATAATCTGATGCCCTGCGCTTGACTTTCGAGTGGCGCTTTAGAAGTTTGAAGATTACGATTACGTGTGTAGGCCTACTATTGTCCTGCAGTAAAATAAATCTAAATGTGAACGGTTTCTATGTCGAACGTATGACCTCGACCCTGCTCATTTTCACTGAATTGATCGGGTAAGCTCCTTTCCCATCGCTGTCCGTTTGAAAGGGTGCCACACCATTTAAGGTCCACATGTATGGACCGCGTATGCATTTATTATAGCGTCGGCTATTCTGTGTACACCGTTAGTAAGGATGTGCATAGTCTTATGTAGGTCTCTGCTCTTAATGCACTTATCATGGCTAAAATTTTGACAAAAATAATAAACTTGGCTTGGCTTTGTTTGTCCTTGTTACGGCTTGGTTTGACTTGGCTTGACCTGAATAAGGCTTGACTTGACCTAAATATGACTTCACTTGACCTGAATTATTAGGCCTGTTTTATCTGAATAAGATTAATGCCATGATTTATGCGTGGTTAATTATAATTATTATTAATAATAATAAATCAGGAATACGGGGGTAATAATAATGGGTGGCACCCATACAAATGGGCAATAGTGGTGAGGGATCTCACCTAGTAAATTCCTTTGCAATGAGCAGAATAACAGGATTTTGGGACTCAGATATAATTATTGATGATGATGATAATAAGTGCTCTGCCCGAAGGCAGGTCCATTGGCTTTAAGCCACCCGGGGATGAGGTAATAATAATGGTTTAATAATAATGCCTTCCTCACAGAATAATAATGGGCGAGCAACTTGTCCAAGGTCGCTACGCAGTGGCTTGAGGTAGATACAAACTGGGACAGCAGTGAGGGATCTCACCTAGTAAATTCCTCTGCATTGAGCAGGACAGCAGGACATTGGGACACAGATATAATTGGGCTACTAAATTGTATTGCGCGCAGGGTCGCACATAAATGCTACATGAATCTGAGGTGCTGTTGAATAATCAGTCGCTATAGGTGAAGAGCTATTAGAATATAATGTACCAGATCTATTTTTGAAAACCAATGAGAAAATAGAGTTTTGAGACTTTTCTTATCAGTTTCTCAACCCATGCAGACAACTGCATGTTGCAGTTCTGTTCATTTGTGATCCTGCGTTATCAGGAGTCAGGACAGATGCACTTATGAGTAGTTTTTATGAAGAGGTGATACAACCTACAAAAGTGCATTCACCACTAAGATTACGATAGCAGTTAAGAGTTGTACTTGCAGTTAAGGACAAGCTTACTACAGGCCCAGTTAGTCATAAGGGTCAGAGCGAACGAGTAGGCGACTCTGTTTGTGCATGGATGGACCAAGTAAAATTCTTTTGGCTGTTTTTTAAGAACCACCTGTTTAAATATCTTAGAATGCCATGCGCACATCGCTTTTGAGAGGATTCTTTCCAATGCCCAGATACACACTTACACACACAGACACAAACAGACACACCCACCACACACACACACCCACACACACACACACACACACACACACACACACACACACACACACACACACACACACACACACACACACACACACACACATACATAGTTACATACATACATACACACCATACACACACACACATACATACATCACCCTATCTTGTTAACTTACCTTACAATATCATATAACAATACATTCCATTACAGAACTCTAGCGAATGATATTCTAAACTGGTCCTGTATCTAATGTCCAATGCTCGCCTTGTGTTTCAGGTCTAACTCGGAAGGTGTCGCAACGCATCTGAGAAGAGCATTTATTCAACCGTCCACCATCGCCACCAAGCGACTGGATTAGGCACTAACCGACTGTTGCTGGCGACAACGATGCCACTCGCGTCTGCTCCTCACGTAACCATGGCAAAGCGTTGCCTTGACTACGGATAGAAACGGCTACAGTCGTGTGAATATTAAAACGTCAACAGACTCTGGCTAACGACTTACATAATATAGAGCATGATCTCAAAGACAATTGCAAGCGCTTGGCACTCTGCGTAGGCCAGTGTAAATATCTGGGTTTTTATAGCACCTTTCTAAATAGTTGAGAGTTGTCATCACTGTCATCATTCTTGTGTAGTCGTCTTCATCGTCATTTTACAGCATATTGCCAAGAAGTTACTTTTATGTGATTTGCCGTAGGAGCAAAATCCTCGATGATGATTGTTTACTTTGTATGTAAGTATGTATGCATCCATGCAACTATGAATGGATATATATATATATATGCATGCATGTATGTATGTCTGTATTTGAGCATTTATATAGCGCATTTGGGAAGCATTTACAGTTTACAGCTGATTTATCTTCAGAGATAGTTAACCTTGTTAGCCATCTATCATCTATGACAATCTCTCACCAACATCGTCTTCGATACCATTGTCATCATCAGATAGGTATTCTACATCCTAATAGAGCTAGTTCCCTTTACATCAGAATCAGCTACTTTAAAGACTTCGTGAGGTGAACACTTGGCTCTATATGAAGATCCACATACTCACAGACATTTTTTCAATTCAATTTATTGTTCCCAACAACAATAAGAGAAAACATAACAAACATAATGATTAAACACAGCTCTAACAAAGTAAAACGGTACAACATGTATGAGAAATGAGGAAGTAAAATGATCAACGAAAAGTAAAACCAGTTAAACACAAGTCAAGATAAGTTACAAAGAGCTAGCACGAGTAGAGTGGAGTGGGAGCAAATAGGCACCCCAACGAGTCCCGCTAAGAGGGGGCCTAAGATAGTACAGTAAAATAATTGAAAGATGACGGAGGTTATTGATAAACAGAAATAAGGGGAACACTGACTTGTGTGTTGGAGGCGGTAAAGAAAAAATGAAAAAGGTTTACAATAGTGAATAAGGACTTAACTAAAAACTAAAGACTATACTACAAGCTCCAGTGTGTGTGCTCGTAACAGACGCTTAAACCATGGGAGGGTGCTGCAGGTACGGATACTAGGAGGTAGGTTATTCCATAGTAGAGGGCCTTGATACTTAATAGATAATTTGCGGGTGTTAGTTCTTAAGAGTATTAGTTTATAGTCATGTTTGCTTCTTGTAAGGGTGGTAGATTGGATGGGGGGGAAGTAGTCGATGAATGCAGGTGGTAAGAGTTTATTGTGGTACTTATACATAAATTCACAGGTCTGAGTGAACCTTATTTGTGTAATACTTAGGAGTTTAAGTTCATGAAATAGAGGTTGAGTGTGAGAGTTTACAGGAGATTTGGTTATAATTCGTAGTGCTTTTTTTGTGCTATTTTTAATTTGTTTAAGTGAGTGGAATAAGTGGAGGTCCATATAAGATTACAATAGGTGAAATATGGATAGATAAGTGTGTAGTATAGGTTGATCAGTATCTGAGATGGTAGCAAGTAAGATATCCGGTTAAGGATGCCAATACTCTTAGTTATTTTTTTATTAATTTCATCAATATGTGTGTTCCATTTTAGGTGTTGATCCATATGGACACCGAGGAATTTAGATGAGTTTACTTGGGGGATATTTACTCCATCTATAGTAATGTGATTCGTGCTGGGTGGTATTTGCTTTTTATTAGATCTGAATACTATAAAATTGGTTTTAGTGAGATTAAGCGATAATTTATTAGCCTTAAACCAGTCGGTTGCTGCCTTTAATTCTTGGCTGGCAATTTCGATTAAGCGGTCATAAGAGGCATGAGACAGGAAAACATTCGTATCATCTGCGAAAAGAATGTAGTGTAGAAGAGTGGATGAGTTGGGTAGGTCATTTATGTATATTAAAAAAAGAAGGGGACCAAGGATAGAACCCTGGGGCACCCCATAGTTAATGGGTAAGAAGTTGGATAGAATGTGATTACAAGAAACTTGCTGTTGGCGAGTTGACAAGTAGCTTTTAAACCAGTTTAAGGCAGTACTCCTAATTCCATAGTGTTCAAGTTTAGTCAAGAGAATCGTATGATCGACAGTGTCAAAGGCCTTTGCTAGGTCTAAAAAGATACCTAGGGAATATTCGTTGTTATCAATAGCAGCAGAAATTTTATCTTGGATGTCAATTAGGGACATGGATGTTGAGTGCGCTGGTTGGAAGCCGTGCTGAAGGGGGTACAGGATATTCTTTTGCTTAATGTAGGAGAATAGGCGGTCATACAGTACTTTTTCATAAAATTTTGAGAAGAAAGGTAGTATAGAGATTGGTCGGTAATTGGATATTTCGGATTTATTTCCTTGTTTATAGATTGGTAGAACTCTGGCCATCTTAATTTCTAACGGTACCATTCCTTCACTCAATGAGCAGTTTATAACTTCAGCAAATGGAGCAACCAGGAGGTCCATGACTTGAGACGTTATATAGGGATCGATGTCATCACAGCCTGAGCTGTGAGTAGATTTAAGAGTTTTACTTATGTTGATTAGTTCAAGCGAATTAGTAGGTAAGAGGACAAAAGAGCTGGCAGAGGAGGGAGGCATGAAAGCTCGAAAGTGTTTCTCAGAGGGGGAGATTTTATCAGATAGGACTTGTGCAAGACCGGTGAAATATTCATTGAATTTGGCAGCCATGGTTTCAGGATCATTTACTAGTTCATCCTCAAGTTTTATTTCCTTTATCCAAGTGTCTCTGTTATTAGTTTTGACTAGTTTTCTAATAATTTGCCAGGTTTTCTTAATGTCATTATTATATTTTGTGAATTCGCTAGCATAATAGGTTTGTTCCGTTTTAATTCTAATTAATTTATATTTATTACGATAGTTAGTAAAAATGGCTTTATTTTCTATGGTAGGATTCTTAATAAACTTCTTGTATAATTTTTGCTTAGTTTTAGTGGATTTGAGTAAAGCTGGCGTCATCCAGGGCTGTTGCATAGTGTTTTTTTTAGATAGTTTTTCAGGACGTAATGGAAATGCCATATTGTAAGCAGCTTTGAAGGTATCAACAAAAGCCTTGTAGGATAGGTCGGGTTCGTTGCGTGCACAGAGGTCGAGTACTGGATTCCAATCAGTATTATCTAATAAGCTTCTGAAGTATGTAATATTATCATTCGAGAATGTGCGGGTCATTTTCAAGTTCCTTAGGTTATTAAAGTTCGTTGGAGTGGTATTAATCCAAGTTATGACTGGAAGGTGGTCAGATATGTCAGCTGTAAGTATGGCAGATTCAAGTATTCCGTCATGGGAGTTGGTGAATATGTTGTCTATCAGTGTGGCGGAAGAGTCAGTAATTCTTGTAGGTTGCAGGATAAGAGGTAAGAAGTGGTGCATGAGCATACAGTCAATAAAGGCCCCGGTAGGTAAATGAGCTTGGGAGGCTAAAGGATGTCAATGTTGACATACATACATATAGAGGTAAGCCTGTAGTTAAAGAAAGTGACAGAGTCTCCCCCCTAAAAGTCTCCCCTTTCAACACAAGATAGCCTACACTAACATCATATTTATTGCATTGTTTTGCTAACTGATGTAATATATTCGTTTGTAATGACAGTTAACATCATATGGACTAGCGCAGAGAGCGCCTTTTAGTAGAAATCTTGAAGAAGTGCTATATTAATGTTCAGTTACATTACACTTATTATAGCTCACCAATCAACTTTATTTTAGCTTCCTTGGTTTAACAAAAGCTTGAGTGTTTGGAATAAGATTCCTCTCTTCATCCAACAGGCGGCAAATCTTTAATGGTTTAAAAAATGTTATGCATTCACTTGGTATATGATGTCATTAAGACTCATTATTAATTAGCCTTATTAATTACTGCTAATCTGCTGGTTAAGTTGTCCTTTTCCCTTCTGTTTGTCTCTTTTCGCTTAATGGTTTCATATTAGTTGCATATTTTAACCGTTCTGTTATATTGTTAAGTTAATTATTAGCAAAGTTGACCCTGTAAGCAGGATTTTCATCCTTTTTGGGCCTTCCTTGCCACCTCACTCACCTGCTTGATAAATGGAAGTTATATAATCGGTAACTTCATCCATCAGCAAAGTCTGCATTGCTGACACAGAATGAAACAGATTTCTCTCATAGACGACGTTCCTCATCTTTAGAATATTCTGCTGCATGATCCTCTTCATTTTTGGTAACGTAATTAAGCAAAGCTTCACACTCAGACTTATCCATGAAAATAATTTTGAAATGTTTCACTAAGTAGTACTTATTAATGCAACTTATACCCAATAGATATACTAACTAATATTTGGTGGTCTACCTTTTATAGTCAACCAATCAACTTTGTTCTAGCTTTTATTACCCCCGTGTGCAAAATTCCATTCTAAGCCGAATAATTCCGTGGATCAACAAATGCCTAGTAGGCTTAATCTCAAGACTAGACTGTACTGGCTTCATGGACTACAATGCTTTATTTTTTTGCTTATTTTCCTATCGATACTAAATAGGTTTGGTTTAGCTGCGATTATTTAATGGGTAGTCCTATTGCCAATAATTCCGTGAATGCCTAATCTTTATCCATGAATGCCAGAAAAGCAAGGGCAAGCTCATATCCGAAAGCCAGTACTTCATTTACGATCACTGGTTATGACATTCCTGTTCTAGGTAATAATCTGACACCAGCAAACAATAATAAGCAAACATTAGGCTAACCAGATGAATCACAGAAAATCAAGCGCAAAGTCTTATCAGCATGATTGATACCAGTTGAAGGGTAGGCCTAATCCGCATCAAGGCCTAATCGCATAATAAGCCAATGCTAGCTCGTCTTAGGAAGCCAGTAGTTATAATTACTCGCAGGCTTTGTTTCAGACTACTTGTATATAGCTCATAAGCTGGCCCGATACATCTGACGCTAATAATATTGAACGACTAATATCCAACACAATTTCAGTGGTAGGTCTAACCTTAGAAGAATCACTTTGAAGCTAATTAGCTCTACTTGGCATAATGAATAAGTATCAATTAGTGACTGGTAATGCTCAGAATCTCTTCAGCAAACAGTGCCAACTATAGCATCAGTTAAAAAGTCTACTTGTTGTGTGTGCTATTTTCTTAGTTATAGCCTATAACAGTGTGTTATCTCTCCACTGCGTTTTAATGACGTAAGCGCGTCCGACATCCCTATTTACATGATGCATTTACTACTATAAAACATTTATTTCACAATTTTTCGCATTTTAATTCCATAGTTGTTTCATGTCCAATTCAACTAATAAACTTGAAAGTAATTTATTTCAGAAATGCACATATTAAATACTATTTTAAATAATATAGAAAAGCAAATGAAAACAGAGGGGGCGATTTTAGTAAGGGGGAGACTTTGTATCGTAGATAGGGGAGATTCTATTTCAATGGGGAGACTTTGTTCTGATACAAAGTCTCCGGGGGAGACTCTGTTACGGCAAGAGGGCGACTCTGTTTCGGGGGGAGACTTTATATCGTGACACCGGCTACACAATTTCAGCAGATCGCGTCAGGGTCATGGGAGTTATTCAGCATGTCGAAGAAATTAGTGTTTGAGTTTGACGCATCAAACAGCATAGCCTCAACATAAGCAGCATAACTTAAATTATAAAATGAAGAAAATTATTACTCAACGCTCATAGCCCAATTGTTGTAGGATATTCAAATTTGAAACAATTTAGCATTAAAACGTTAAACTTTATTTACTTTACTAAGCCTAGCCGTTACAGATTTGGAAGTTCTGATCAGTTACTCAGAACATCATGAACATGATTTAAGCCTATGCTAATAAAACGCACGACACTACAGAAACAGTCAACCAGACCTGTCTAGTATGTCTACAATATATTAATGTCGAATTCATGTCAAGTTTGAACGTTCGACATACCACCGGCATTAATCAATGAAATTCTGTCTCATTGTTGTTTATTTCTTTGCTAATGTGTATACAACATTGATGCAACTCGTAAACAACTTAAATAGGTTAGTTTCGTGAAGTAATCGGCGACACACTATTGTATTTATTTCCACATTATGTTTGACGTAACAGCGGCAAAGAATACTTAAGCATTTAAATTTTACAACAGAGACTGCTATAATTTAAGTGAGTGACATACTAGATAAAACGTGAAACAGTCGTTTATATATAATAATTGCACTAGTGATCTTATGGGACACAGATGTTGATGTTTTGAATGTAGGCTATAGAAGATATTAAACATTCCAAAAAATTTTACAGAGCAGTAGGTAGTAAGCAGGCAGGTTATAAGGCAGGTCAAGAGTAAAATAGGCAGGTCAAACGATGACCTACCGCGACCCTTAGTAGCGCCTCTACTGATGCGCTGAAGAAAAACTGCAAAAGAAGGAGAAGAAAGATAACAAACAAAAGACGAAGGAGGAAGAAGAATAATAATAATAATAATAATAATAATAATAATAATAATAATAATAATAATAATAATAATAATAATAATAATAGTAATAATAGTAATAATAGTAATAATAATAATAATAATAATAATAATAATAATAATAATAATAATAATAATAATAATAATAATAATAAGAAGAAGAAGAAGAAGAAGAAGAAGAAGAAGAAGAAAGAAGAAGAAGAAGAAGAAGATGATGATGATGAAAAGATGAAGAAGAAGATGAAGAAGAGGATGAAGAAGAAGAAGAAGAATAGCAGAGAGAGAGAGAGAGAGACAAAGAGAGACAGAGAGACAGAGAGACAGAGAGACAGAGAGACAGAGACACAGACACAGACACAGACAGAGACAGACAGACAGAACCTATACTGCCAGAGTTCATAGATATCCGACCGACTCCGATTATCGAAATCCTACCAAAGGAGTGGATATCTGTTTTGGACCGGAAGGGCCAACACAGAATACGAATGCGATAACTTACTGCATCAATAGTTTTGCATGATAAATAGGCCTGAACGCATGAAACTGGAGGTATACGCATGGATATGGATCGAGAGCTGTGCGATTAACGGAACTGAGAAGACACAATGCTTGATCTAAAGTTACGTAGGCCTATGAGATTTTGAATGGCGATAAATAGAAAGAGATGAGCAGTGAAGAAAAAGAAGGAGCACAAAAGGAAATGACTTTTCCAAGATAAAGAAAGAAATTCCTCTGTAGAAAAACGCTACCCTAAGGGCTTTGCCCAACCAATGACCGCGGTAGAGTCAGAGTGGAACCTTAGACCGAACTTTACAATGTTGCCTATCTTAAGGAAGTGGTCCATCCTTAAACTCTTTTCGAGAAAAAGTTTAGATACTGTGGCTGAATATGGTAGGTCCTACGGTATGATCATTTCATATCGAAAGTAGCAGGAACCATATTGTGGATGCCACTGGGAGTCGGCCCATCCAAACTGTGTAGGGGCCACACGCATCCAAAGATTGACAGGTAAAAATCTCGCCATTTTAATACCCTTAATACCCTTAACTATTTACTACTCGATCTGTATCAAAGTCTAGACCTACACTTTTGCACATGCAGAAGTCATTAATGAATGTGCGGTACGCTCGAAGGCTAAAATGTAAGTAGGCTGATAGCAATAGGCCTATTATATTACAAGCGCAAATCTATTCAGCCTACTGCCTGCTAAACATCCTGCATCCAGTCGTGACATAAGAGACATTTCATATTCGTCGTGTCGCATTACAGATCAGACAAAACATTCTTTATAATGTTTCGGATAAAAATCCACCTGAAGCATTTGTTGATATTTTTTGGTTCAGGTAAGCGGTAATCTGTGGTCTAACACAAAACGCGGAGCACGTTTAAACTCAAAAAATTAATATGAGCAGCGGGTACATCATGGTTTGGAGGTTTCTGATTGTAAAGCTTTGATATATACAATTATACATACTACACTGTGTCCCGATGAATAGTAGACCCCAAGAAAAAGTGACATAACTCGGTCAAAACTTTTAGCATTAATTTTTGCCTGAAATTTTAACAACAACAACAGTGGCCATATTACCACGAAATGTTTGCGCCGTTTTGAAATGTTGGTGATTTTGTCCGTGAACAAGGAGGACATTTCGAACACCAGCTGTAGCTGAAATTCACTTCCTTATGGCTCTTGTGTGTTGGAAATTTCCCCTTTTCAGTAATGTATCTCAAACGTTCATAAACTTGACAAAATCACCAAAATTCCCAAAAGGCGTTAAGATTTGGTGGTAATATGGCTACTGCTGTAGTTTTTGAAATTTCAGGCAAATGCTAAAAGTTTTGACGGAGTTATGCCACTTTTTCTTGGGGTCTATTTTTCATCGGGACACAATGTAGATGTTTCCCTGTCCTAAGACGGTAAGTTTAGGGAGCTCGCACGCTCCACTTAAAATCACATGACCGGCGGCCCGCGGGCCCATACAGGGCAATTATAGACTATCGTGTATCGCCAAAATTTTATCACACGGCAGTTTGAATCTATGCGACGGTTTACATTTCATTTCACAGCAGCGCCACCTACCGACTTACATTGCACGCGAAATGGAATCAACACATTGAGAGCAGTGAGCAGATTAGAAGAGAGGCAGTGCCACCCCGTTCTCCCTCCCTCTCCGTCTCCGTCTCCCTCTCACCACCCTTTCCTTTAACCCTCCCGTTCTCGCTCGCCTACCCCTACCTCCGTCTCTCTTCTCTTCTGCTCACTGATCTCTTTTTGAAATGAAGCGCTTCATGCCGACGAATTTAATATACTGAGGAACAAAAGAAATCTTGCGACCTCTAGCGGTTACTACCCGCTGGCTGCGCTAGTCTCAAACGACCTTTGGCGGTGTGGTTCTTACTCGAGCGACCTCTAACGACGACTACTCGCTGGCTGCGTCAATCTTGATATTAGAGCGTGCGTGCCTCCCCTCCCTTCACCTCCCATCTCCCGTGGCCCTACAGACGTCCTTTGTGTGACGTCACAATATAGTCTAACCGCTGCGCTGGCTCACCGTGTGACGCTACGCGTCGCACGGCTCACACGTGCATACACATTACGCACGCTACATACATTTCTGTGCGTTTATTTTATTAATATAATTTTATATTTATATATATAATATATACATATATTATAATCCAGTCTGACAGTGGAAAGAAAAAGTGAAGACTCAATGCATTTGCAATTAATTGAATTTAAAGTTGATGCCTTATTGCAGTGCCTTTTAATGCGATTACTAGTAGGGCATACCATTTCAGTGTGCATATTAGCGCAACATTAGTAGGCCTAATTGAGCGTCAAAATACAAATTTATGCATGTAAATATTGACAGTAGCCTATAGGACTACTTGTGAAACTTTTGCCAGTCACCTGTGTTAGGAGAATTGTTTGTAAGATGTTTTTGTGTTAGCACCTTCTAAATGCTTGAAAGAAATTATTGTGGTTTCGAAAGAGACTTCGAAACGTACTTTTAGACTAGTGTCTTATAACGTCTTACATAGATTTCTGCAGACGTATAAATTTTCAGAAGAACACTTATATTCCTGGGCTATTTATGTCAATGTAAGTTGGTGTTGTAGCTTTGGCTAGCGTTCCTAAAGGACCAAAGAATGAGGCGGCTATAGCTGGCCGGGCAACTAAGATGACATGTGGAGAAGGATCAGAAATTATCCCTGTCTGGTTACATCGCTCTCGGATAAATTCCGTTGATCAGATTCTCTACGATGGAACGAACGTGCATGCCAGTTTCCCTAACATAAATGCGACGGGTCGAGTGAGCGGGCAGATCTTAAGTATCAGCCCAGTACAGTTGGAAAACTCGGGAGTTTTCACATGCGCTATAAGTGAATCGCAACTTTCTGCGCAACTAATAGTCTTAGGTGAGTCGTCTTCTTTTATACAAATAATCTGGTCTAGTTATTCTGTGTCTTCAGAGTCGTACGCTATTCATCAAATAATTGGCTACTTATTGTTGGTAGAAAAAATGCTAAAACATCCGTTATAGGGGTGTCCAGAAAAATGACAAATCGCAGAAAACACCCATATTGAAGTTTTTCCCGTTATTCTATTCATCTATTGTCTATAAATATTTTTACAGAATTTTAAAAAAGTTATCCTGAGGTCCCTCAAAGCCCCTGAACATACCCTACTTAAGTCCCCAGAACTGAAGACGCCCATGCTCGGATCTTGGAACTTGGGTCCATTGTCGATTTACTCTTTTTATCACAAAACATTACCGAAGAGTCTGATCTCGAAGAACTTTAAGTTGTTATGTTTATCTCAATGAGAGCTACATCCAGGTAAAATATACATACTAAATTCAAGGTCATTCAAGGTCATTTCAAGGTCAAAATAACCGAAATCTAGCAAAAATCAAAGAAAAATGATCAGATCTCAGCCAATAATTGTTGAAATTGGTTAATTCTTTCTTGCATTTCTCGTCTTGAAAAGGGCTACCTGTGATAAGAAACAAGGATACCAAATGTAAGACGATCAAAAGTTATTTAAAGGACAAAAGGTCAATTTCAGACAATGATTTTTACTCTAAAATTGACCTTTTGTAATTAAAAATAACTTTTGATCGTCTTGTATTTGGTACCCTTGTTTCTTATCACAGGTAGCCTTTTTATCCAGACGAGAAATACAAAAAAAGAATTAACCAATTTTATCAATTATTGGCTGAGATCTGATTATTTTTCTTAAATTTTTGTTTGATTTCGTTACTTATGACCTTGAAATGACCTCGAATGACCACGAATTGAGTATCTATATTTCATCTGAATGTAGCTCTCATCGAGACAAATAAACAGTACAAGGTTCATCCAAATTGGACTCTTAGTTAATTTTTGTGATAAAAAGAGTAAATCGACAATGGACCCAAGTTCCAAGATCCGAGCATGGGCGTCTTCAGTTCTGGGGACTTAAGTAGGGTATGTTCAGGGGCTTTGAGGGACCTCAGGATAACTTTTTAAAATTCTGTAAAAATATTTATAGACAATAGATGAATAGAATAACGGGAAAAACTTCAATATGGGTGTTTTCTGCGATTTGTCATTTTTCTCGACACCCCTAATCCGTTATCGTGCCCAGGAATGAATAGGGGGTCCATACAAGATGTGGGTGCACCAAATGTAGGAACAGCCTACCAACTTGAACAAAGTTAAGAATTAATTCCTGAACATAGTGCAGACGATTATTTAGGTATAAGCTTTTTTTAGCCCTGCTGTGTCAAAAGAGAGATGATTAGCAACCACTCCTCTAGGGGTGTCCAGAAATATGACACATCGCAGAAAACATCCATACTCAAGTTTTTCCCGTTATTCTATTCATCTATTGTCTATAAATTTTTTTTACAGAATTTTAAAAAGTTATCCTGAGGTCCCTCAAAGCCCCTGAACATACCCTACTTAAGTCCCCAGAACTGAAGACGCCCATGCTCGGATCTTGGAACTTGGGTCCATTTTCGATTTACTCTTTTTATCACAAAAATTAACGAATAGTCCAATTTGGATGAACCTTTTTACTGTTTATTTGGTAAAGAAACGAAATCGAACAAAAATTGAAGAAAAATAATCAGATCTCAGCCAATAATTGATAAAATTGGTTAATTCTTTTTTGTATTTCTCGTCTGGATAAGGGCTACCTGTGATAAGAAACAAGGATACCAAATACAAGACGATCAAAAGTTATTTTAATTACAAAAGGTCAATTTTAGAGTAAAAATCATTGTCTGAAATTGACCTTTTTGTTCTTTAAATGACTTTTGATCGTCTTACATTTGGTATCCTTGTTTCTTATCACATTCAACTCAAAACTTATAGGGCCTAATACTCCCTTCCCTCTAAAATAAGCGTTCTTTTCTACCAGTACTCTCTTGCCTATGCCTTCTTATATACAATCTGCACTAATTTGAATACGACTTAATATATTTAATGTGGCACATTTCTTCAAAGACGTCTAACTTCGTTTTGTTTTTCTGGCACTAACTCGTCCCAACATTTCGTCCTGTCGCCTGTTGAGTTACCAAGCGTGTGTTCTTTGACTTTTTCTGTCCAATATTTACAATAGCCTACCAGTTTGTATACCTGTTACTTATACTAACTCGCTAATTCCTCTCATTTATTTTCTTAATGAGCGGACTAAGCAGCCGATTGGTATGAGCTCTTGCCTTGTAACGCGGCATTGATCTTACCCTGAGATGGTTAACCTTCAGGCTACCAAGGTTTTTTGCAACATCGGCTACCAAGGGAGGGGCGGTTCCCTCGGATTTTGTGTTTGCTTTCACATATCATATTCAGCATTCATTTCTGCACAGAATGGTATATTTAGTTGTCAATTATGTAAATGTACCTCGAAAGTACATAATTTTTAACAACGGAACCGACCATAATAATTATTAGCGATTATTTTATATTATTGCGTACATTGTACTTGTTGGATAAACAAATATAAGATTCTGTGTGTATTGAAACTGATCTATGTATCCAAGAACATTATAAATACAATGAGGCTTCAGTTGTAAACAATAGCCTACAAACTAGTCCATAGTCTGTGTTAGGTGCTGCGAAATCTAATGGCATGCAGCTGTATCAACATGAAACAAGACTTTACGTTATTGTTCACGGCAGTCAAATATGTCGGTGGTCCTTGCAGCTATTGCCAGTTACTCCCGTTGCTTTGTGCGAATGCTTCCTGCAAACAGGCTTCTCATTTCATCTTCAGTATCTGTTTCAGCTAATATAAGTTCTAAATCTGTAGCTGTTGACAAACGTTTACGTAGAAATATCGGTTTACGTTGTGATGCTGCATTCAGCCATTTTCATATAGATAACGCGTACTATTATTTATTATGATCACTTACAGTTTTCAAAAGACAAATAAGTACGCAAGCAAATGAAGCCCTGCATTCCCTCTAAAGAATGGCATATTTGTTTCTCTTCCAGGAAGAATAATTTATACGCAATCGTCGAAAAACTAAGGGGGTATCCACCCACTGTGGTACCTCGGGTATATCGGGTATAAGTTTTTAATGGCGTGGGATACCACCACGATGTTTACCTCAAAATGCGCGCAAATGAACCTCCTACAGCTACTTAAAATGTCAAAATTATATTCCATATGGAACACGTTTGTGAAGCAAAAAATCTAGGGGGTGGTAACCACCCCCTTCTACACTCAAATTTGCTTAGTACTATCTACAATGCGTCATTATTAGAGTGTGGCGTGTAATAGGTGCAGAATTATCATCACTTCTATGCTGACGACACCAAAATTAATTAGTAATTATTGTTTTCTCTCCGAACTTTTGTAGGCCTGCGTAGTCATTCGGATTTCCTTGTGGATGACATTTTAGCTGTCTAAAATACATAGAACTCAGATCATACTCGGTAGCATAGATAATCAGCTCAAGAATATTCCTATTATTTCTATCTAATTTATTTTGAACCTCTCATATTCCAACCTCTTCATTCCTAACTGCCTTGCATGTAACCAGGGAGACATATTTCATCAAACTTTAGTTTATGCTATCACATGCGAAATGCTTTGCTCGATGGATCTAGATCTGTAGTTCTATATAAGAGTAGGCCTACTTTCAAGCCACCCCGATGAATCTAAATATCAATAATGTCAAATTTATTCATTTTTCCATTTATTGTAGCTTTTATGTGATGCTAGTTGTAAAGCGGCGTGTCCCCCTGCGTGATGTAGGCCTATAATAAACGAATATATCATCATCTGACCACACCTGCTTCACATATTTTTTATCTTACTATTGTTACATTCTAATACTTCAGAGTCTATGCCAGTATGCGGTATAACACCTAGTGCCAGTCAACAATCTTTCGTGGACCTGTGGTGTAGAGTAAACTTCATCGGTTTCTGGCCTCCACACATGCAATGGAGACAGGGTGATAAAATACTTACAAGTCAACGACAAAGATCAAATACAAGCCTCTCGTCTACTCTGACAGTCAAAGCCGAGACAGTGGGTGGCAATACAAGTTATATTTGCAAGACCTACTTTGTCGCAGAAGACAATACATTGAAATACGAACAGCAGACAGTAAAAAACGTTCCAAACTTTACATTTACATTCACTTCAGGTTAGCTACGAAACAATTCCAATAGTCAAGTTTTAACGATATCGCACTCATAAACTCTAAATTTCTAAAGTGTTACTCTGAGTTAAGCGCAGGGTGTTTTCATGATCGCTAAGAAATAATCCTCTTTTAACTAATAGAATACCAGAAACTCTAACGTTCGATGACGTAAAGTTCTATATGAAAGATATCTTAGATAGAGCAACTGAATTTCTTTCCAGATGCTGTTTACAACTGTGCAACGAAGCATACTAATCGGAATGATGAAGCAACAACATACCACGTGCCTATGAACAATAATGGTAACGTCATCACGTGTCGCATCAGTTTGGCTAGACTTAGTAATCGAAATAACGACGTTGTATGTATGTATGTATGTATGTATGTATGTATGTATGTATGTATGTATGTATGTATGTATGAACACTGTCTTGTTAGAGCGTCCCTTCAAGATATCTACTCAGAGGCGTTCCCGACTACAGCGCGGACACTGAATCGGAGTTTCACGCCGAAGAGCATGAGCAATTGCGAGTGAAGGACTTGCCCAGGGTCCCTACGCGGCGGCTTGAGGTGGATTCGGCAAGGCACCAAACATACCCCTACACCACAGCGGCCCACAATTGCATAATTCGTTTATTCTACGGAAATCTTGCTATCATAACGCAGCAAGTGACTAAGGATCAATAATATTATAGCTGCTATAGCATCAGAAACTGAACGGGTCGACCCAATTAGTCTGTTTCTAATGTAACTTGTTTCAGTAGCTAACATTCAATGAGTTAGACGTGGCTATTTATCCTACCAGGAAGCAGATGATAAATGTTTTTAAACATCAGACGTGATAAGAAAAGTTATCCAGTTATCTTGTTATCCTTGACTGGAAGGTAAATTCGTGGGACTTGAGTCGAAGCTGGGCGCTGGCAGTATGCTGGTGGCTATAGTTGATGTACGCTGAAGAGCGTCACGTATGTGTAGTACATACACATAGGCCTACATTAGGGTGGTCGCGTCTCTAATGGAAAATTTTCAACTTCAGTTGTTTACTTTCGCCAAGCCGGCATTCCGTGCCAATTGGTTTAAAAGTAATGTAGCCCACAAATTAGCAGGATCGAACAATATCTAGGACTGGCACAACGTCTTCGAAAGTTTGATTTTTACAAATAATTTTCGTCATTTCGAGTAAATGTATTTGATTCGCATTTTTGGACATATGTTTAGTTTTAAACAGAAAGGCTGGATGATTTTACTTAAGCACAACTAAAAAATAATTTCTACGATGTTTATGTTCTCGTTGATTGTTTATTATTTATTTTTATTGGCAATTTAGTGGTATTTGATCCGTGAGTTGCTGAGACCGATAAACCACAAATCTATTCGAACAAGCATACACAAAAGGGTGCAGTGGGAAAAAAGCGAAAATTTGAAATTCGAAAAGTAATAGCAACCAAAAGTTGCCTAATGGCATGGATCAAAAACTGTTCAAAATTTTAAAAAAAATTAATGTCTTGCGCCCCCACCAGAGGGGCCAAAGTTACGAGACAAAGCGTTTTTCGAGAGAATTGTAGGTTTTCTTGTAAAATATTCTAATTGAAAACTAATTAACTGCCATTCAATATGCCGCTAGAAAGAGCTCTTAAAACTGAATAAAATGATGTGTTAATTTTTAGAATATCCCCATATTTGTAGAAGTTATTAACTTTTTACCATTTCCTCAATAATAATAATAATAATTATGCTAATAAATAATTTCAATCATCAGTGTAATCACTAGTAACCAGGCATGCAATAAATGTCATTGTGTTATAATCTGGACCTACTACAGGCAGTTGAGTTTATTCCTGGTTTAAATGTTCACTTTTCATGGTTGATTACAACTATAATGCTTACTTTTCGAGTGTTCCTATATTTGATAAGGGGTAAAACTTTGCTGGTGTTGTGCCAGTCCTAAATATTAAAAATTTTTCATACAACTTTTTGTTCGATGTTTCTGGAGGGAATGGAACCACATGGAACCTTGGCGAACAGTAGTTTCAAACTTTTATTTTTAAGAGCCACCCTAACATACATGCATAACCACTAGTAACCAGGCATCCTACATACATACATGCATGCATACTTACATGCGTGCCGTCGAATGTTGAACCTCTTTCTCCTCAGGTTTCGAATCGTGTGCGTTGGTCGTCGTGATTCTTTCAGTTCTACTGTTCATCTCAGTTTCCATAACTATCTCCGTCACGCTCTACTTCGCCGTCTGCCGCAGAAAAACAGGAGGTATGTCTTCAATATTAACACATAAATCCATCTATCAATTCATCCATCTATACCTCCATAAAAGAAATCAGCCAGTCAGCCTAGTAAGTAAGTAGGGCATTTAGTCAGTCAGTCTATAATCTTATGAGGATGAAGTGCTATGGAATATGTTCTAAATTTGCGTTGTGCTTTTCAAAGCTGAATACCATAACGCAAATGCCGTCTTCAAAAACGGTGTTTCAGAAATCGATGGGAATCGTGCCACTGAATCCAGCGCCATTTCAGCGGAAAATATGCCTCCTGCGAGTCCTGCTCATGAAGAGGTAACTGAAACGACGGTGGCGGAAGAAGACATGGCTGATGAAAATCAATCACGGGTCAAATACTGTGCTTTGATTCGATCAGAATTAACTCATCCAGGAACGGACTACGAAATCATAAACCTTACTAGCACCGAAGCATTCCTTGCAAGTCCGGAGCATATAGCAGATGCTGTTGGCGAACCACCATCGGTTGAATATGTCAACATCCTTCGTCGGTGAATTGTTAGGGGCCGTCAATGCTATTATTATTACTAATTTTTATTATGAATAATAAAAAATTACTAGCCTATGATTTGGTTAGAGTTTCTAAAGACACTATACAGCTACATGAATTTCTGTTGGGGTATGGGAAGGTTATGTACGTGTAAGCATTTGTCCTTTAGTTGCGAGTGATTTATATGATATCATGGTAAGCATAACGTCGGTGCAGTTCTACTTTTCTATTTGGTCTGAAATCAACAATTCAGTTTCCTATTAGTGCAATTTAAACTACTACACTTATTGGTCCACCCAGCGCAGCTGCTTCACTGGTCGCGAGGGTCCTTGAGGCCACCACGACGCTGGACCTTTGGATGTCTTCTAACCGTCTCCGCCTTTATTCAGACAAAACCCAATTCATCTGGCTTGGCGGTCGAGCCCAACTAGCCAAGATTGACATGGAATTTCTCCGCGCTACTTTCCCAGACGTCCACTACTCTGTCTCAGTTCGGGATCTGGGCATTATCCTGGATCCAGTTCTCTCATTTTCAGACCATGTCAATAGTATCTCTCGAACATGCCTTTATCATCTACGCCAAATTCGCACCATCCGTCACTCACTCTCTCCTCACGCGGTCAACACTCTCGTCCATGCACTGATCTGTACTAGGGTTGACTTCGGCAACTCCATCTTTGCTGGTCTGTCTTCACTAAACCTCTCCAAGCTTCAGTCCATTCTTAACGCCTCCGCCCGCCTTATTTGTGGTCTCCCAAAGTACTCTCACATATCTACCTTCATTCGGGAAACTTTTCACTGGCTTCCTGTGCCCCAGCGCATTCAATTCAAAATTCTTACACTTATGCGCAACTCTCTGCTCGGGGTAGCTCCTTCATACCTTAAGGCCTTATGCAAATCGGTTTCTACACTCCCTGGTCGCTCTGTGCTGCGCTCTGCCGTCAAAGGCCTTCTGGTTGTCCCTCGCATGCGTGGTGCAACCGTGCAACTGCTCAATCCAGAAGCTTTGCTTATGTCGGTCCCTCTACTTGGAACCATCTTCCGCATGAATTGCGTCTTGAGCTCCTCAGCCTTTCTCTTCCTCTGTTTCGGAAACGCCTGAAGACTATCTTATTTGTTAGAGCCCTGGGTCGGGAATGCCTCTGAATCTATGAGTGGCGCTATACAAATGTTCAATTACAATTACAATTACAATAGCTCAGGGACCCTGAGGATCCCTGAACCCAGAAACTGTGTCAACAGCGTACGACGCTTATCTGCCTCGTTTCAAGATACATGTGGTCGAGAACAAACAATGAGTTCGTTTTTCCTATTACACGAGCATCATTTGACTCCTGATTAGGTTGCTGTTTGAGACTAACACGGTAACACCGACATCAATTGGGTTTACGAAGAGTGCAGTCGAGAGTCATTCACCCAAATCGATCAGTTTCGCTGTGAGTCAATCTGTTTCGTATTCAGTAAGTTAATGAGTTGGGCAGTCAGTCCGTCAATCTCTTAGTCAGTCAGTCAGTCTAGGCCTACATATCAGTTGTTTAATCTGAATATGCACAGTCGCAGGCATAATTATTATTAAGTTTTACATGGCAAGAAACAATATCAGCGTAAGGCATGCCTTCATGAATGTGGGAAATGATTAGGCCTTAGACCTGGAACCAGTTTCAGTGATTCCGATAAATAATGACAATGTACAGAACCAGAATAGATTTTTTAAATCTAACGTTTCACAACTCATTCCCAAACAATAAATTTCCCAGATTGGACTAAATTTGCATAACAAAGAAGTCTCATTGTGTTTTTGGTATATAGCTCATTAGACATAGAATTATCTTAATAATGTTGTTCATTTCGCTAAACTTTCAACTTGGAAATCGGCGTTCTGTACAACTATGATGCAAATTTAATTGACAACTTTTACAAGCAGTTCGTAGTTTGTGCACTAGATGCTGTTTTGGTAGTTCTTTTGCGGTTCTTTTTCTGCCTTTTGATGTAATGATGTACTTATATTAACCTCGAAATATTTGTTAACACAAAACGTTTATCTTAAATGGAAACAGAAACAGGTCATCTAGTGTTAAACCAGCAATTTTACCGGTTTACTCGAGCAGTCAGTGTGGCGCATTTTGCTTTAAATGCTTGACAATCTAATGTATCATAAGTTTATGCAGTCTGTCGTATTCGCTGTCATAATGGGGCGCATGTAATCTATAGCAGTCGCTCATCCATTCCGAAGATAGATGTACGTTACTACTAGTTAAGTACCAGTATCAAGAATATGTTGTAGGCCTATTTTCGTAGTTGCTCTTATTCAGCAATTATATTTTATCATTCCGTCTTAAAATACAAGCTGACCACATTAGAGCTGCTATTAGGCCTACCGTACCCGCATTTAGAATGTAAACTAAATTGCAATTGTGCAAAAATATATACGAAACCGGAGCTTTGGATAGCGCTGTACTGTGCACAAAGATATTATATAGGCATTATATTCTCACTGTGTAAAATAATATGTAGAAAATCAGAACTTGTGAATATATCTTATCCTAGGACTGTGCTATGCTGCACACAAAGAAATAAAATATAACGCCCAGACATTTTCTTCCCACAATCAGTCAATAAAAAGCATTAACTAGCATAATTTCTTCTTTCCACGACGGTTATTCCTATCAATATGAGGAGTTTAGGAGAAATTTTTGATTGGTTTGAAATTACAAAACTAGGTCACGTCAACTAGTAGGACCTACCAGCTCAGAAATTCTTTAATCCGGCTGTGCAATTGAGCTTGGTTGCTCACTAACCTCGTATTTTCAGTCAACTGACGGTTTAACGTGGATTGCGAATTAGTTTTGTAATTTTAGATACACAAACATACAAATATATGCAATTATGCACCCATACGTGCATCCACTAGTTACAGTCTTATTCACAATTAATGTTAGGACTGTCTGGCGAACATATCCTATCATACATTGTGTATAGGTTCAGAGTGTTAAACGTTTAATGTTAAAATGGAAAGTTCTAGCGACGGATAAAATTATGAATTTGTTTCGAGCCACCTTGAAATTAGTACTGCCAGTCATAAGAGCTCTTACCCAATAGCCTGATAAAACACTGCAAAACTATCTTAAGTAGATCCTATATGGCGTATGCACATACGTAAGTGCAACTGTGTACATGTGTGTACGCCTACGCTTGAAATCAAGTTAAAGAAATGAAAGAAACTCTGCGTCGGATTTGACAGGCTCTTTAGGATTAGTGGAATCGCCTTAACTAGGTTAGACTTTGAATGAGTGATCGATATGAGCGTAGGTGCTGGTAGCGATAAATATTCATTTGAGCTGTTATGTGACTATAAAATAGACGAAAGCACTTAAATAAATAATAAATTGTTGTGTACATGTTCAACACTTTCTGTTTAAACAAAACAGCTGACATTCCTGCAAAGGAAGCTTTCCCCGACGACACCAGAACTTCAGTGCAAAAATTCAACGTTAGTTTAGCTAAATAAACATGTTACTAACTGCCATATTTTCGTCCTGTTGGGAACCATCTATTGAACATCTCTTAGCTTTCCCTGCAATCGATTGTCTAGAAATTTGAATCTGAAGCACACTTAGTAATTCTGCACTAAAATTATCAACTGTGAATAAATGATCATTCAAATAGCTTAAGGTCAACTTCTACTTTCCTAGAAAGACACTCCATAGTTTTTAAGCTACTTCCGACTATGGTCCGAAGCCCTCACGCATCGCAATGCAAATACGTCGTTAATTCCACAAATTCTCTCTTCCTCCACCACTCTGGTCATTTTTATAAAACCATTATTTTGTCTCAATCGCTTCTAACAATCATTTCTCAAGCTAGGCTTTCCATCGGAAACTTACACGGATCCATCCAATTACGGGCCTCCCTTTCAGTCCAGGCTAAATACAAGCCACCGTAACAAGCAACAATGTCTCTTTCCCTCTCAAGTGTCCTGGCGATCTTGTTCTTGACATGGTATCTCTAGACCGCTCTTCTTACCTGAGCCATAGTTCGATGGTGCCATGCGCTTAGATATTAAGTGACGCCTTAGAATTTTACAGTTAACGATATCCACTGTGAAATCACAATCAAAAGAATTTTCTGGAATCGAATGAGTTGTACACAAGCCATCCGAAAGTTACAAACAAATCAGGAATTGATGCAATATGATAAACAATAGATTTCAATATTATACACCAAGTAAATTGTTTCATTTAAAAAAGCTAGAAATCATATAGTGAGCGTCACTCATTTAATGACCAGGCATCTATCGATGACACTGAGCAATTGTAAATGATAAAGGACTTGATCAAGGTTTCAGGGAAGGCTCGAACCCGTACTCTCCACGTGATAAGGTAAGCTCTGTAACCAGCCGGCTACCGTTTCCCACGGGTGATTATTATTGTCCTATTTAGCCGAGGTTGGACCGGGAGCGCTCCTGAGTAGTCTACCATGAAGGGGCGCTATATAAAACTTCCTTAATAGTAATAATAATAATAATAATAATAATAATAATAATAATAATAATAATAATAATAATAATAATAATAATAATAATAATAATAATCACAATAATAATATCAACAACAATAATTATGCTGGTCTATAGTAGGCGCCGGAGAATAGAACGATGCACTAGTTGTAGTTTGCATATTATATGGGACCAGGAGTGTTGAATAAAATTATGTTTGCAGCCATGTTGCATGTTGTTTCGACTATTACTGCTGTAACAAGTGAATGCCCTATAATACCATATTTTTTTGTCACTAATAATTAGGTTCACATGCGCAATGACATCCAACAAAAATGGCGGTTGTAGCAAGCAATGTTATATTGGGATGCAAAACAAATACATCTAAGAGGCTTCTTTGGAGACAGCGACTTCTTAGCGCAACAGAGCTATAATAAATGAAAAAATGCCTCATGGCCATCATGCCACAATAAGATCAGACAACAACAATTTGCATAAAATGTAGCCTATTACAGACATTAGGCGATACACCTTAGGAAGAATAGAGGGCGTCGATAGAGACAGAGACAGACAGTCAGACGGATAGAAAACAGAGAAGGACAGATAAACAGACACAGAGCCAGAGAGACGGGGGAGAGAGGAGAGAACACAGCCACGGATATGCAAAGAGACTACAGTATAAAAAGAAAGAATGAGAGAGAGAGACAGACAGACAGACAGACAGACAGAGCGACAGAGCGACAGAGCGACAGAGAGAGAGAGAGAGAGAGAGAGAGAGAGAGAGAGAGAGAGAGAGAGAGAGAGAGGAACAGGAACATAACTCCACATAAAGGTAGACAAATAGTTATAATAAACGAAAGCGGTAACTTTCGTAATATCTGGATACATATTTATGGAATAGTAGTATTAATAATCAACAGATGGCTCTTATCATGTGGGCTTAAAAGTAATCTTTAAATTATTCATACAAATTTTTCCAACCTGTAATTAAATTAATCGGTAAATGGCAGGGTAGTAAATATTAATGTCCAGCTTCGATTTCTAAACTGAGATGTAAACATGAATGCAGATTAAAAATCGACAGACAATGATTTTTACTCTAAAATTGACCTTTTTGTAATTAAAATAACTTTTGATCGTCTTGTATTTGGTACCCTTGTTTCTTATCACATGTAGCCCTTATCCAGACGAGAAATACAAGAAAGAATTAACCAATTTTAACATTTATTGGCTGAGATCTGATCATTTTTCTTCAATTTTTGTTCGATTTCGTTTCTTATAACCTTGAAATGACCTTGAATGACCATGAATTTAGTATCTATATTTTATCAGAATATAGCTCTCATCGAGAGAAACAAGCAATAAAACTTTCATCCAAATCGGACTATTCGTTAATTTTTTGTGATACAAAGAGTAAACCGACAATGGACCCAAGTTCCAAGATCCGAGCATCTGCGCCTTCAGTCCTGGGAGTTTAAGTAGGGTATGTTCGGGGGCTTTGAGGGACCTCAGGATAACATTTTAAAATTCTGTAAAAATATTTATAGACAATAGATGAATAGAATAACGGGAAAAACTTGAGTATGGGTGTTTTCTGCGATGTGTCATTTTTCTGGACACCCCTACAGGAGTATATATTGCATAGAGTTGCAATTAAACAATTTCAAGCCAGCGCGTAATTCGCCAGAGGGACACACGAAAAATTTGCACATCGTTAAATTCAAATTCACGGGCGCTGACGAAGACGTCGTTAAATTCAAATACACGGGCGCTGAGAAAGATGCCGCTTAATGAAATACACCGGTCCTGTGGAAGATGTCGTTAAAGTCAAATACACGGGCGGCTACGAAACGAGGAACAAAGCGTCATTCCTCGCAAAGCCGTCTAAAGTAAGTCCTGGTAAAAATACCCCGGGCGAAACCGGGTTCAAAAGTCTAGTTAAACAATAAAACCAAACATCAAAAGGTGCGGAAAAAAGTAAAATACAGCAAACAAAACATAAGTTAGACATAACACTAGTGTATATGTGAAATAAGAATCCTATCTAAGTATCATTCACCTTCATGTCTATCAATAATAACTATCCATGTCTATCAATAATAACTTTTAATAGCTTAATCGGTAGGTTAGTTATAAAACATTAAGAATTTGCAATTCCAAGTGGGTCCATAGTACAAAGCAGGTCCAAAGGCAAACCCTGAATAGTGAGCATAGTCGATGATCTTTTTCAGTGATGCTGTATTCAGACTCATAATCCGCTGCTAAGCCAGGTCGACATTGGTGAGAGAAAGCAGAAGTGGGGCTGCGTAATATAGAAAGCGAGGTGAAACATAACGTCTTAGGGTTATTTCTGAATAGCTTTCATACAAGCATACAAATATTACATACAAAGCATTGTTCGATTGAAATATTTTTTTATTAGTACGAGAAGTGAGCAAGGAACAGAGGCGATTTGGCTTATTTGAAAATAGTACTTTGTAGACTAATTACAAGCACTTTCATCTAATGCATTCGCGCTGCCTGTATTTGGCTAGATGCGATGAATATCATAGTTGCAGGCGCAAAGTATCTGTTTCGAATTAGACTGCTCTAACAAGTGGATGCTCTATAATATCGTGTATATATATATTCATACATAATTAGGTCTAAATGTGACTCCTATAATTATAGGCCTATGCTTTGAATCCGGTGGTAAAGTGCGCAGCAGCGTATTTATACTGGTGGTTGTCCTTTGACTTGAGTTTCATGGTGGTAAAAATATTTAAGTTCATGTTTGTTAGCCAACTCAATAGTCAGCTGGAGATTGGAAATAACTTTAGCCGACAATCATGCTTATTTTAATTCTAGCAGCAAACTTGATTATAGGTGAGTTATTTAATTAAATCTTTAATGAAGCCGTGAACTCATAAACAGCGCCTCAATTGTTCCACCTGTCCCAGCTACATAAAAATGGCATGCGAGACTCCTCACCAGGGCCGGATTAAGACTTACGGGGGCCCTAAGCCAAGAGACATCCGGGGGCCCTAACCCCAAAGCAGAGTTAGTTGCCATATTACGTGTAGCCTATCTGAACACACAGTTCTAAACGTATATGATATTGAATAGGCTAATTTACGAGCTAATAGAGTAATTTCTTTGTGAAATGAGAACAATTACAATTATCAAACAAAAACTTAAAAAACATCTTCCTTGATTTCTGCCTGGCAAATTCTTCAACAATATCATCAAACTGCATTTTGCCGAAGGACATCTGATTCGATGCACATCAGGCTAAGTGAACTTAGCTTTTTCTGGAGCATGGTAGATCTTAAATCATTTTTTATTCGTTTTAGCTGAGAAAAGGATCGCACTCCCGAACAGTTTGTGACCATCAAACTCAAAAAATACGTAGTGCTATTTCAACATTTAGGAAAACAAATTTAAGACCGTCTTCGAAAATAACATCATATATGAAGACCGTCTTCGAAAATAACATCATATAGCCTAAGTCTTTATGGTGGGGTCTCTTGCTTGGGGATAAACCTGCTGCACGGTGTTAACCACGCTTTTAATTGATATTTGTTTTGCGCCTCTTGACATAACAATGGAATTGGTCAAGTTCATTTACGAAGGTAGTGTAAAATCCTCTGGATATGGTTCAATTAAACGCTGACTCGTTGAGCCTGCTCATTGCGTGTTTCATTTGGTAGGCCTACCTGGTAACTCCAAATAAATGAGAAACGAAAACTTATCTGCGATATTTGTGTAGGCCTACACTGTGGCTCTTTTTGCAAGTTCGTTGACAGAACGTCAGTTACAGCCTTACAGGCATTAAATGTCTAAACGCGAAATTTATCCCTTAGGCTCAAATCTGCGTCTTCACCTCAAGTGTCCATCATTAGGCCTAATTTGTCTTCTTAGAAATATTTTTCTTGAGTTCATTCTCCTATATTCAACGTCAGGGAGTCGTCCCAAATCTAAGTCATCACTAGCAGTAGCCTAGCAGTGGTTTCGGTTGCACTCAATGCACTTATTGCGCTGTTTGGTGCTCGCAAAGGCAGCTTAGGCAGGGCTTGAAAAAAACCATGTAGTCTATAGAGACGTCCATCATGTCCTTCTTTTTCTTTTAGAAGTTGTTTCTTTCTTTTTTTTTCATATCCACACCTGATATGACCGCTTCATTATTTATAAATGTCACTGACCGTTCAAATATCATAATGTTAATATGTTCCGCTATTCAAAATTAAGTAATTTCAGAATTTTTACCCTATTGCGTCCGCCGCCAGATCACCATGTCAAAAAGTGTCAATCAACGTCAATAATATTATGGTCGACACAGAGTGGGATAGATTCAATATACGTCGATGGATATACTAGAGTTTCGGCTTTGAGCCTTTGACGTATGCCGTCGGTCGCTAGGGGCGCCTATGCAGACTGTGAATGTGAGACTGCTACTATGGTCAGTATTCAGTAAGTAAGTAGTAACTAAAACTTGCTGGCGCTAAAAAATGTTTCAGGGTAACGCTGAATTATTTCAAATTAAACCAAAATTAGGAATTTGCTACAACAATTTGATTTAATTTCTCCAGATTTTGGGGCCCCAAAACCTCCGGGGCCCTAAGCCATGGCTTATTTTGCTTATGCGTTAATCCGGCACTGCTCCTCACGACTCGACAATGCTATAAATATTGATTACACATGACGTAAAACGAATTATTGTGCCATTTCTAGATATCTTAACAATCTGGTTGGATTTGAGAGTGTTCTAATAATATTGCTCCTTCACAGTCCTTTGTCTCGTGGCTGCTTACAAATGATGCGTAAATAATCCTAACAAGATGAGGTACCGTCATGCATTCTGAGGCACTTGAAATCTAAAAAATTAGCTCCAGTGCCGTGCGATCCATTGTAACAGGCGAATGAAATCGTAGAGATGCCGCCGGTGCTGCTAATGAGAAACCTAAAACTCGTTGATTTCCTCTGCATCATTCTGCTGAATTATCAACCATGCTTAGTATGTGCATTTTACCGGACCCAGTCACATTTCCTCATTAATATTGACCATGAACGAATCCTACACATTATTTGAAATAAATTAGTTGACTCACTTATATTTGCTCTACGTTAAACTGCATAAAGACTGGTTGAGATATCTTCAAATGCTTAGACTGATATTTTTGTATAACACAGGTACAACAGCAATTTTAACTGCATTTCCCTCCAACAAAATTGCGGTTGTAGGAAGTAAGGTCATCTTGGAATGCAGAACAAATACATCTAAAAAACTGATTTGGAAACAACGACCTCTCAACGAAACAGAGAAAGATGGTCTATTTGAAACAATCTTCACCGGGAACCAGTTTTCCACAGAATCAACGGAGAAATACGATATCATCCGTGAATCGGATGGACAGTTCGATCTCAAATTCAATGCTACTTTGAACCACGGCAATGAGTACATGTGCAATTGTGCATAGAACCAGGTGGATGCAACTTCAGCTCTCAAGTTATAGTTCTGGGTACGTACCTCTATGTTACTCGATATATTATGTCAGACATTTCAAATCTCATATTTCTATATTTTATTATCTTGAGTTTAGTTAATGTTGGTCTTGTCGTAAGCTTTAGGCATAGTAAGCATATTAAGCTTAAGTTGTTCTGTAGCATTTGTTAGTTCATATATAATATCATAAACAGTGTGACTACTCCTTGAGATTTTTCCAAAGTTCTTGGGATTTTGGGGTCGACTTGGGATCTGGGGATTTTGCATAACAATCTTGGGATTTATTCTAAGGTAACAGACTAGATTTTACCGTACTTTTCAACAGTGGCAGCGAATCGGATTAGAAAAATAACTTGCATAGTCTGAAAGACGTTTATTATATTATTATTGTTACTTGTAAGCATTGTAATTTGTTAATTTATACAATGCTATTTTCTCCAATTTTCTCCGGTTTTTTTGCCAGTTCTTAGCTAGGCATTTTTATGAATAATTGTGATAGCTAAAACATTTCATGTTTCACCATAACCTTTTTCCTATTCAGTAACTTGGGATTATTTTACACTTTTGGGCAATCTTGGGATTTTTTGGCAAGAGCTTGGGATTACAAAAAATGGTGAGTGGTCGCTCTGATCACAAGCGTAAATTACAGTGAAATCTTATGTTTTTCTGCAGTTGGCAATTAATTATGCCTTCTAATTACTTTTTCACTTCAGCATCTGAAGCTAAATGCTATGTGAATGAAATGCCAGTGACGTCCAACCTAATTGTAGTGGACGAGAAAGAGTAGGCCTACGTAGAGTTAAAGTGTAATTTAACCTACGCTGGAAGATGGAATCCTTCATTGGAATGGACACAACAGATTAATTCAGAGAACGACTGGATGGTTATTGCCAATCAAAAAGAAATTGAGAAAAGAGACAAGATTTACTTCACTTCCACAACTTTAGGTTTGAATGCCACCCATAATGAAACCTCTTTCATGTGTACAACTCGATTCCTTGAGCATAGTCGCCCGAAAACGACTACCGCCGAAAAAATTCCAGACTATTCATATAGCTGGACGTCGCCGACTTTTGTACTACGGAGTAAGTTAAATGAATATTTTGTTAATTATATGCAAGATATAGACTATTTCAATATTCAAAATAATGCGAGGTCTCTTACCAAATGCATAAAAAATAATTGCAAATTTTTACTTTAAAACTATTACACCTTTGCTTTGCATCTATGTTGCTGAAAACACATTTACATAACACATGACGTGACGAATCAGTGACGTATCATCAATTATTGTACGATGCATTGTTGTTTTGTGCTTGAAAGCATCTTTTATAACAATCCGCTGACACAATTTAGTTAATTGTCAATATTGTCCAATGTTTGCCTTAAGACTTCAGCAAATTCTTGAGCACAGGATACTTTCACTGGCATGGCAATATGGTGCATCACGTTGTTTTAAAATTAAGTTTAAAACAGGCCAACTGCGTAAATATGTTTAGATTTATTTGTGATATTCTTCATGCTGCAACTGAAAAACAGACCAGAGCTAGAAAACGAACACAATTATGTGAATATTGATTCGTTTATTGACACACACAGACACACACACATGTATCAGCACCGTCAAATAATCAGAAGAATAAAATAAATATAGCAGAATATAATACATAATGTGAAATATATTTAACTCTACCTTAGGCCTATACAGTGACAATAGTTCTTTAGGCACATCCTAATTTTTCATTATGTTGTCATTTATCTGAAACACAGCATTTTATTAAATCAACTACAAGAAACAAGAAGAACAAAACGTTACGAATACAGAAGTGGCAAACAAAGGTAGACCCCTATTATAATTGCTTTAATTTTAAATGTATGTGAATCTGCGTGACTGCATTCACACTATGTAAAATATACCTTTCAAGTCATGCCTGCAGATAGATAAGTAATGTTTTGACACACATGGGGTCCAACCAACAGTGTCCTACACGGAGTTGACAGTTCACGCCATGTTCAGAGTTCATGGTCATTTTAGCATCGGCGATGGTAAATAAAACTTCTACTAAAAGATCAATCTTAAGCAATGTTTGGCACAGTTTTGGAGCATACCGAAATTCTCAACTATTTTAGTTTACATTATATTGGATTATATTGGAGTGGGTTTGATTGAATATGGTTGAACTGGACTAGATTGAATTAGACTGGTTTGACTTGGATCTACATGTAGATTGTATTTGAATTGAATTTACATTGGCCAAATGAGATTAAAAATTACACACTTGTCGAGCGAAAATGTCTTTTACGTCGGTATTTCAAGTGTAATGAAGTCAAAATGCCCAGTAGAAAACAAAGAGAAGTGACATTTAAGTAGTCATAAGTTAGTTACCTAAGCGTGTCAAAACACTGTGAATCTTCAAATGATTATGAGACAATGAATGGTACAGTTTTCCGGTTTTGCTTAGCATAATTATTGGTGACCTTAAACTTTTTCCGCTCACAATTCGCTGTTTGATTGCTTGTCCACTGTTTGCCAACAAGATGTTTGCCTCCTTAATTCAACTCTTTTGTAATTTGTAAATTAGGATAGTGCGTGTTGGTTAGAAATTTAGTGGACTGTATTTGTAAACCATTTCATATTCAAACGCACGTTGTCGTTATGATGCCAATAGTCGCACAAGCTTCAACGCCAGACCTTTGGTTTTTACACAGAATCGAGGCTGTGAATTTTGAAGATAGTTTGGTGGAAATGTAAACGTAATCTCCGCAAACTTATTCCAAGGAGTTCATTATATTGTATTGTATAAAAATTGTATTTGATCATTTATAAAGCGCTTCTCATAGCATAAGCCTTTCTTCTCATAGCATAAGCCTTTCAGAATCGCTCCCAGTGCGTGGTACTCCGAGAAAAAAGGAAGGTTTTAAGGTGAGAGAAAGAGGTAGAGACTAGAGATGCTACTAGAGAGGATTGTAGAGCGTAGAGAAGGAAGAAGTCCATTTCATAGAGAGGGACCTATGCACACAAAGGATCTGGATTGAACCATTGTGGTCCTAAAACGGGGAACAAAAAGGTCAAGCCGGTCAGAGGATCTGAGAGGACGCTTTGACGTGGCAGAGAGGAGGCGGAGAATTTGGTGACAAAGATATTTTGGAGCAAGACCCAGTTGAGATTTGAGCATGAGACTGAGAACTTTAAATTGGATGAGCACAGAGAGAGGTAGCCAATGAAGTTGTTCAGCCATAAATGTAGAGATGTCAGAGAATCGAGGGAGGCGACCTATAAGTCTGGCAGCAGCATTCAGTACGGACTGAAGAGGATATAGACGAACCTGGGGTAAGCCAACAAGAACAGAGTTGCAATAGTCAATTCGAGAACAGACAAAAGCATGGACAATTGAGGTAAAGGTCTGTTTCATCCTCTATGAAACAGATCTGCGAATAGCTCTAAGACGCCTAAGTTGGAAGTAAGAAGAGCGGGTAAGCTTCGATATGTGTTCAGTCTAGGGTATAATATAATTAATGATTATGTATAACGTATCACGAGTAAGACTGTATTAGGTCTTGAATAATATATCCAAAGAGTGATTCGGAGACGTATATTGAAGTTCTATTCTATTGTAAAACGAGCAACGAACGGGCAACAGTATAATGATGCAATGTTTTCGTTTCAGAAGGCTGGGTTTTAGTGTCATTGATTCTCGCTGTTATGCTGTTCATCGCGATTTTAGCAATAATCTCCCTCACACTTCACTTCACTGTCTGCCGCAAGAGAACAGGTGAGTTAGGGTATAACTGATTGCTATAAATTAAAACACGAGGTGAGTTTGAATGAATATCGATTATTATAAGTTGGCAAGAGAGTGAGTGACAGAATGTTACACGTATTTTTCTTCTTGGTGGTTGTCTACCTGTTTTCCGTACTTGCTTTGTATTTGCTTGTTTGAAATGACGTTAATAACAATTCAATTTCAGGAAAAATCTAGAGAAATATTGATATCATAAAATGAGCATAATTTGGATCAATCACCACATTGGTTCACTGGATATACAATCGTAAAACTTTCAGTCGACATACTTATGTGTGAGTGTGCATGTGTGTGCGTGGTGTGTGCAGTGTGTGCGGGTGTGCGTGTGTGTTGTGTGCTTGAGTGTGTGTGTGCGATGTGTGTGTGTGTGTATGTGATGTGTGTGTGCGCGCGCGTATGTGTGCGTGTGTGTGAATATTTGCACTTGATCTGTAAACATCAAATCTAGCTGTAGCGCTCAAATCTCTTTTTTCATAGCGGAAATCTCTGAAGAAATCTCTATACCTATGCTTTCTTCGGCAAACGTTGACAGTCGTGTCTCTACATCCATTGCCATAGGACCAGAAGAAACACCAGCATTAATGCCTGCATCTGAAGAGGTTGACCTCGAACCATGTCCAAGCAGGGTAGCAGTAACAGAACACAAAACTGAGGAAACACCAGCGGATAACAAGTACAGTGCTTTAGTTAAGTCTGATATGACTCCTCCAAAGCCACACAACTACGAAACTATCAACCTTCCTGAAATGGCTGACGACACAAACGTGATAAATGGAAGACCGCAAAGTGAACAAAGTGATGTTCAAATGGAATGTTTTCCAGATTATGTCAACGTTTTGAGTTATTAATTCACATTAAAAAAATTCGATTTGGCATATTCAATCCCATTCAGTATGTTATGCTTCAGCCTTTGTTGCTCATCATATTATTGTCTCATTCCAACCTCATTGTGCTGCTAATTACCCTTATCTACTAAATCACTTCTTTTTTATACTGCAACTACATGCGTTGAGAATTGTAGGGGCATGACCAAACATTAGGCCGTGAAATAGACATCGATTATATTTTCTCATTGCTCAATATTCCCAAAATAGAATTTGTAAATAGATTCACAATATTATTGCAGCAAAATGTCGTATTATTGTGACCTATTCCAGGTTAAAGGATAGAACGTACGAATAATTTTAACATTAAATATAATCGACAATGAGTATGACATTTTTCACCTTCAAAAAATCTAAATTTGAAAGTCGCAGTTTTTATTACAACTGTGTGGCTTTACAATTGAAGCTAAATTCTTGGCTTATTATGTCATGAATAATGACCAATTGGTTTTCATTTCGTTAAGAATTCACTATTCAGGCATATACTGACGTTCTTTGTCATCTTATGTAGGCCTATTGTTGGTCATTAATAAAGCGGTCTGTATTAAGCCTTAATTAAGGACTTTCATCTTTATTAGTCTACAATAGTTACATAGATAAGCTGTATACCTACTTTTATTTTTGTCAGTTTCGAAGATCAGACACGACTATGATAGAATACCTGAATCATTTGTAACAGTAATATTAATAATGCCAACATTCAAAATAGTTTCAGTTCATCGTGTATTTATAATTATGCTCATGTTTATTATGATAATTAAATCATTTGATATAATTATATTAACACTGGTGTGACTAGTTAATACCTTTTCAACGTTTCAGTAAAGCAGTCAGCATACGTGCAACTCTTCTGCAGTCTATATTAGAACTTAAGAACAAATAATCTGTTCGTGGATAGCATTATTTTAAGCACATAAAATGTAAATAAATATGTATTGAAGAATAAACATCATGTGCAAATTTGGCTTCGGATTGCTAACTAAGGGTTTCATTAACTTCTTCTTTCTTTTCAAGATGGCCAGTGATATTGCGCTGTAGCCTCCAAATTCTGGATACAGCTCCCAGCTTTCCCCGGAATTGATAGGCCTATTCAAAAGCTCGATTTTAGGGCAGTCATAAATTATGGGCAATGGGCAAGCTAACTTTCAGTTTTACATCGTGAACTTATAGTTCTGCCCAATAAGTGCTCAATTACGGTATAAGTGTAGGCTACGGCAGAAGCAGTAGGCCTACACTACACAGGCTCCGAAACGCCAAAGTCAATTTTGCCTTTCTCATAAACGCAATATACGCAATATCGCGTTGCTAGTCATAGCTTCTAGGTGTAACTTGAACTTACTTGTGGTACTTTTTATAGATATGGGGCCTAAAAAGATTTTTCTAGTTATCTAAGCATTGTTTGCTTATTTCTGAACTTTTCGTTTTGCATGGATTTAACACCATCTCAGCTACTGGCAGATTCTTAAGGGTCGTTATATTAAATGTATAGATCTATGTATTAACAATTGTCATGAGACTGGTTTGTTAAATGGTACCAGTATTTTGTACTTGCTTTTTAAAACGTGTATTACGCCAGCATTATTTGACCGGCGTAACTTGAGTCTTATGTGACTTCACCGGTAGCCCACCACTCGGTTTGTAAAATTTGTGTATTGTCATTTTCTTTACTTTTCGTGGTGGATAACACCATAGCTTACTTAATATTATAGATCTATGTATTCACAAATGCATTCAAGTATAATAAAAGCATACATACACACGTGTATACATATCCAGCAAAAAGTCTTAATGATAAATAAGCGTAGGCCCCCTATGGATGTCACTGCAAATTTTTTTTCAGTGATGACGACGTAACTAGACTCTTGAACTCAATGCCTCGGATGTCGTGCTGGACTGGTGTGTCCGGCCTAAACGGCTAGTAGCCTCTACAAATCGTAGTGTCCGGAATGCTGTTTAGGTGCTGGGTCTCTTTGCCTTACAATGATTGATCTAAATGCTTTTAATAAAGCTGCATTTAGCCTTAATCACATGCAGTTGCAATGTATATTTGTGAATTACACAAATACAATAATACAATACAACGGCATTTGATATTGCCCTCCTTCCAAATTTCAGATTAACGATGAACACCTTGCTCAAAATCACTACACAGTGATAGCTTCAGAGGAGGCTCGAACTTGTACTCGGCACGTTACTTGTAGAGCGCTTTAACCGATCAATTGGTAACTGTGCTCAAAACCATGCATTATCTATCTATCGACATCTATGCATTATTGCGTGTTGTTGGAAATAAATATCTTATGGCGATATATTGCGATATAATATCTATCTATATCTATCTATCTCATCTATCTCATCTATATTAGCTATCTATCCTATCATCTATCTATCTAATCTATCTATCTATCTATCTATCCTATCTATCTATCTATCTATCTATCTATCTATCTATCTATCTAATGTGCCTAGTTGTGCGTGTTCTGGAAATCTATCTTAAGCTTTACATCGTCCGTTACGTCAATTATGACACTCGCAGGCCTACATTACAAATAAAGTATACAATATACATAATTATATAACAAACAGCGCTTAAAAGATCGGGCTGTGAAAGAGATTTCGAATACAGAAAAAAGGTTATTGATGGGATATTGTGATCAATGATATCGAACGATTCCTCAATAAGTAATTTGCACGATTACAGTCTGACTGCATAACGATTCTTAAGCTACAATGAAATTCCTATCAGTTTCATTAAACTTTAGTCGCTGCAATTTGACATATGAAGTTTAATATGTGGACTTTCAGCGTAAACTAAAATATTTAACTTGGATCCGTAAATTACACTGACACTGAAACAATCTAATGTCTAATTTGTTCAAATTTTGTGTTACTTTCTTTAAGTAACAGTACCATGTCAGACAAAAATGTTTGTGCGGATCTCTTGTGCAGATATTGTAAAGGTTCTTATGATGGAGCACCGCGGTTCTTTGACATAATTTTTATTATATGAACTTCTTTTACTCGGAAACTTAATATGAAGGAAACGCACACGTTCTGCTGAGGCCATAAAGCTGGACAGATAAAATTTGACCATGTTATTATTCAAAAGCATGGATATTTTAACAATTATTGATTTGTATTAGAGTTTATCTAGCCTGTACGTTTGCACATAAACGGTCATTAATGAATGAGCCGGATCGTACTAGCTGAAACGTAAGCCGGCTGATAAGATATTCACAATTGAAGGGTTCAGAGCAATAACCAGGTATGTCTGAAATTATGAGTTTTGGGAAAATGGCTTCAAAGATCTGATACTTCAAACTGTTGTATCTTATCTATCTATCTATCATCTATCTATCGATCTATCTATCTGTCTATCTATCATCTATCTATCTATCTATCTATCTATTGTATCTATCTATCTATCTTACGTCTATCTATCTTTGCTATCTATCTATCTGTCATCTATCTATCTATCTATCTATCTATCTATCTATCTATCTATCTATCTATCTTCTATCTATCTATCTATCTATCTATCTATCTATCTATCTATCTATCTATCTATCTATCATCTATATCTATCTTTTTTATGTGCCTAGTTGTGCGTGTTCTGGAAATAAATATCTTAAGCTTTACAGTCGTGCCGTTACGTTGTATGCGGTAATTATGACGTTATTATGACGAATTGTCCGCGACGAATTGTCCGCGACGAATTGTCCGCGACGAATTGTCCGCGACGAATTGTCCGCGACGAATTGTCCGGCGACGAATTGCCCGGTTACCCAATATAACGGCACTTGATATTGCCCTCCTTCCAAATTTCAGAGTAACGATGAACAGCTTGCTCAAAATTTCTTCACAGTAATAGCTTCAGAGGAGGCTCGAACTTGTACTCGGCACGTTACTAAGTCTTGTAGAGCGATTTAACCGATCAATTGGTAACTGTGCCCGAAGCCATGCATTATATTACGACATTTGGCGATATATTGCGATATGGTAATATCTCATCGCTCAATATTAGCCTTCCACACTTGAAAAAGTTAGGCCTCCTCTTCACCTCCAATGGTCAATGAAACCCGGATCTTCACATCGTCAGTCAAGACACTCGCAGACCTACATTACAAATAAAGTATACAATATACATAATTATATAACAAACAGCGCTTACAAGATCGGGCTGTGAAAGAGATTTCGAATACAGAAGAAAGGTTTTTGATGGGATATTGTGATCAATGATATCGAACGATTCCTCAATAAGTAATTTGCGTTACAGTCTGACTGCATAACGATTCTTAAGCTACAATGAAATTCCTATTACAGTTTCATTAAACTTTAGTCGCTGCAATTTGACATATGAAGTTTAATATGTGGACTTTCAGCGTAAACTAAAATATTTAACTTGGAAGAAACCGCAAATTACACTGACACTGAAACAAGGAATGTGCGAATTTGTTCAAATTTTGTGTTACTTTCTTTAAGTAACAGTACCATGTCAGACAAAAATGTTTGTGCGGATCTCTTGTGCAGATATTGTAAAGGTTCTTATGATGGAGCACCCCGGTTCTTTGACATAATTTTTATTATATGAACTTCTTTGACTCGGAAACTTAATTTGAAGGAAACGCGCATGTTCTGCTGACGCCATAAAGCTGGACAGATAAAATTTGACCATGCTATTATTCAAAAGCAGGGATATTTTAACAATTGATTTGTATGAGAGTTTATGCCTGTACGTTTTGAAACCGGACTCGGACCTCCTTCGGACTACTCTCTCGGATAACCCTTTTGACTAGACAAATAAGCTGGTGCGCTTGGCTTTCGAGTGGCGCTTTAGAAGTTTGGAGATTACGATTACGATTACGTTTGCACAGAAACAGTCATTAATGAATGAGCCGGACGCGTACAAGCTGAAACGTAAGCCGGCTGATAAGATATTCACAATTATAAGGGCAGATCAATTTAGCCTACCCTGCATCCAGACGGCTGGACCTAGAAGTGTGTGACGTTGGTCGATGCAGTATTGCAACTATTATCTAAAGATCAGACAAAGCGTTCCCTATGGCTGTTCGGAATAAAATGCATCTGACGTGTTTGATACTATTTATCGTCACAGGTAAGCGACAAACTGATTTTCTTCCACGATGTAGAACACAATTTAATCGGGGGAATGCTATCAGTAAGCCTAACCCTAAAGCGAGGTAAATTCTGGTTTGGAGGTTTCTGTTTGGATATTCTTGGATCTATGTGATTGCGCCTCAGGAAACCCTTACAAAGTCCTAAAAATCGACTTGTAAGAACGCGCTGAGAAGGCTTGGATCATCGAATGGGTCAAAATTAGTTCTTTGCATATTTAAATATTCCTTGTTGTGTTAGGCATCAAACTTCTACCTGCAAGATTCATTGCAGAGAATTCTTCCAGTTTTTACTGCAGTATCTTTTACTGCAATTACTATAAAAGCACCTTGTTTATTGTTGTTGGTGTTGTAGTTTTGGCTAACGTTCTTGAAAGACCAAAGAATGAGGCGGTTATAGCAGGTCGGGCTGCTCAGATTACATGTGGAAACGGTACAGAAGCAAGCACTTTCTGGTTTCATACTTCTCTGTATGATGATGATGAAAAACTACTCTACGACGGAAGGAACATCACGCTCGACAGTTTTTCAAACACAAACGCGACGGGTCGAGTGCGTGGTCAGATTTTGAACATCAATCCAGTAAAGTTAGAAAACTCAGGAAGTTTCAAATGCGTTGTCAATGGAGTGGAATTAGTGGCTCAACTAATAGTCTTAGGTGGGTCTTCTTCTTTTATACAATTAATCTGGTCTAGTTATTCTGTGGTTTTCAGATTCATACGTTATCCATTAAATAATCGGCTCCTAACTGTGCTGGCATAAATAAATTATAATACATATATGAGCGTAGCTTAGAAGGAACATATAAGATAAGGTTGTACCGAAGGGTATATACAGTTATATACCTTGTCAACTTAAAATGGTACTTGAGAAAGTTGAGGAATTTGCGAGTTCACAAACTGATCTTTGGGGGGCGCACACTTACACTTTATATGCAAATAATTATTATGCCATGTTAATTTAACTTCTATGTTAAATAAAGACTTATTCAATTTTATAAGACGTTTTATATCAAGTTTTCAGTCGATTAGTGATAGATTCTGATGGCTGCTATTGATAATAGTGTCTGATGCTAAAACCACATTCCCAAATAAACAGTCTATAGAATTTAATAGAAAACTGGAATTTATAGAATAAATCTCTTAAAACACTTCAAATGTCTCCCCATCGTATTAGATATATGAATCATTTTGCTTCGCTTTCTAGGCAAAGTCACTTCCATTCGTTTTTTTCAGTCTCTCATTTCTAAGATCTTGGAATAAGCTTAGTTTACACTCTGTCAAAGATCCCTCTCACAATAATTATTGTCCTTCTTATACTCTGTATAACAACTAAGCACCTATGATCCTCAATTCTTAGCTCTTGGAATTTGTATGAATCTGTAGATTACGATACGATAGCAATAAGTTTTATCCGATGGACGTTTTAAATATGTGTACTCAGCTACTGTAGCATTTTAATACTTCAGAGTCTACGCCAGTATGTGGTACAACATCCAACGCCAGTCGTCAAGGTTTCGTGCATCTGTGGTGTCGAGTAAACTTTACCGGGTTCTGGCCTCCGAACATGCAATGGACACAGGGTGATAGAAAGCTACCGAGTCAGCAGCAACGATCATCTACGAGTCTTTCGTCTACTCTTACAGTCAATGCCGAGTCAGTTGGAGGCAATGCAAGCTATATTTGCAAGACATACTTCATCGCAGAAGACAATACGTTGATATACGAAACTCAGTTTGCCAAAAATGTTCCAAACTTTACATTTATATTCACTTCAGGTTAGCTACAAAACAATTCCTAAAAGTTAAGTTTTAGCGATATCACAGTCACATAAATCGTAATCATAAACTCTAAATTTTTTAAGCGTTACTCTAAGCTAAGCGCAGGGCAGCAGCTTATTCACGAGCGCTAAGAAATAATCCTCCTTAATTTATAGCATACCATAAACTCTAACGTTTCATGACGTTATGTTCTGTATCTAAATCTTGAGCAAAGCAACTGAATGTCTTTCCAGATGCTGTTTACTACTCTGCAACGAAGGATACAGCAGCAGGACACGTCCCTGTGAATGATACTGGTAACGTCATCACGTGTTGCATCGGTGTGGCTAAACTTAGTAATCAAAATAACGACATTGTATTGCATATTCTTTTTTTGAAGGGAATCTCGCAGTCATAAAGTAGCAATTAGTCTGTTTCTAATATGACTTGTTTCAGTAGCTAACAGTTCAATGAGTTAGACGGGTCTATGTATCTTACCAGGAAGCAGATGGCAAATGTTTTTAAACATTAGACGTGATAAGAAAAGTTCTTGTTATCCTTGACTGGGTAGTAAATTCGTGGGGCTTGCGTCGAAGCTGGGGACTGGCAGTTATGCTGGTGGCTATAATTGATCTATGCAGTAGAGCACAACGTATGTGTAGTACATAGGGCCTACACATACATACATACATACATACATACATACATACATACATACATACATACATACATACATACATACATACATACATACATACATACATACATACATACATACATACATACATACATACATAAATAGACTACATACATACATACATACATACATACATACATACATACATACATACATGCTCACATATTACATACATACATACATACATACATACATACATACATACATACATACATACATACATACATACATACATACATACATACATACATACATACATACATACATACATACATACATACATACATACATACATACATACATACATACATACATATATACTTACGAGTACCTGCGTGCCGTCGAAGTTGTGGCTATAGAAGAACGTTGCAAAATCTTTGCTGATGGGGAAATGCTTAAGTGCCTTCTTTCCATCGTAAGATTTTGTAATACTTTCAATTTTAAGTATTATTATTCTGAACGTAATATATACAGCCAAAATAAGCTCTTCGTTGAAAATGAGTCAAAAATGTTTTAAGCTGAAGGACAAATTAAGCAGTTAATCATAGGTTTATTTGCTTAATTTGTCACACAGCCTTATAACGTAACTCCTTTTGATAGTTGTCTTTCCGGAAAAATAATTAATTGTTGTGCGGGAGTGGGTATGATAACAAAATAATACTGCATGCAGTTCAATGCAACAGTTTAGGCAAATTAGCTGAATTGAGGCCTATAATTTTAAACGATTAGAAACCATCATCGCCATTATGATCGTGGTCATAGCGTCATCATTATCACTGTGATCCACTTCGTAATATTTATTATTCTTATCGGCACAATTGCAGGATGGATTGTTGTGAAAGTAAAAAAAAAGTTTAACCTGTTTCTCCTCAGGTTTCGAATCGCGTCCGTTGGTCGTCGTGATTCTTTCAGTTCTACTGTTCATCTCAGTTTCCATAACTATCTCCGTCACGCTCTACTTCTCCGTCTGCCGCAGAAAAGCAGGAGGTATGTCTTCCATATGAACACATAAATCCATCTATCCATTCATCCATCTATCCCTCGATCCCAAAACAATCAGCCAGTCAGTCTAGTAAGTAAGTGAGTCATTTAGTCAGCCAGTCTATAATCTTATGAGGATGAAGTGCTATGGAATATGTTCTAAATTTGCGTTGTGCTTTTCAAAACTGAATACCCTAACGCAAATACCCTCTTCGAAAACGGTGTTTCAGAAATCGAAGGGAATCTTGCCACTGAATCCAGCGCCATTTCAGCGGGCAAAAAACCTCCTGCGAATCCTGATTATGAAGACGTCCCTGTACAGCTTACTGCAACGATGGTAGAGGAAGAAGACACGGCTGATGAAACTCAATCGCGGGTCAAATACTGTGCTTTGATTCGATCAGCATTAACTCATCCAGGACCTGACTACGAAACCATAAACCTTACTCGCACCGAAGCATTCCTTGCAAGTCAGGAGCAGAGACCAGAAGCTGTTGGCAAACCACCTTCGCTTGATTATGTCAACATCCCTCGTCTGTGAATTGTTAGGGGCCGTCATTGCTGTTATTATTATTAATTTTTATTATGAATAATAAAAATCACTCGCCTTTGATTTAGCGAGAGTTTCTAAAGACACTATACAGCTACATGGATTTCGGTTGGGGTGTGGGAAGGTTATGTACTAGGGTGGTTGCATCTCTAATGGAAAATTTTCAACGTCAGTTGTTTACTTTCGCCAACCCGGCATTGCGTGCCAATTGGTTTAGAAGTAATGTAGCCCAAAAGTTATCAGGATTGCACAATATCTAGGACTGCCACAACGTCTTTGAAATTTTGACTTTTACAAATAATTTTCGTCATTTCGAGCATAAGTATTTGATTCGCATTTTTGGACCTATGTTTAGTTTTCAACAGAAAAGCTGGATGATTTTACTTAAGCACAACTAAAAAATAATTTCTACAATGTTTATGTTATCGTTGATTGTTTATTATTAATTTTTATTGGCATTTTAGTGGTATTTGATCCGTGAGTTCCTGAGACCGATAACCACAAATCTATTCGAACAAGCATAAACACAAGGGTGCAGTGGAAATAAGCGAAAATTAGAAATTCGAAAAGTAATAGCAACCAAAAGTTGCCTAATGGCATGGATCAAACACTGTTCAAAATTTTAAGAAAAATTAATGTCTTCCGCCCCCACCAGAGGGCCAAAATTACGAGACAATGTGTTTTTCGAGAAAATTGTAGGTTTTCTTGTAAAATATTCTAATTGAAAACTAATTAACTGCCATTCAGTATACCGCTAGAAAGAGCTCTTAAAACTGATTAAAATGATGTGTTAATTTTCCGAATATGCCCATATTTGTAGAAGTTATTAACTTTTTACCATTTCCTCAATAATAATAATAACTCTAATAAATAAATTTAATAACTAATCAGTGTAACCACTAGTAACCAGGCATGCAATAAATGTAATTGTGCTGTAATCTGGACCTACTACAGGCAGTTGAATTTATTCCTGGTTTAAGTGTTCACTTTTCATTTTTGATTACAACTATTATGCTTACTGTTCGAGTGCTCCTATATTTGATAAAGGGTGAATCTTTGATGGTGTTGTGGCAGTCCTAAATATTAAAAAAATTTCATACAACTTTTTGTGTGATGTTTCTGGATGGAATGGAACCACATGGAACCTTGGCGAATATTAGTTTCACACTTTTATTTTTAAGAATCACCCTATTATGTACGTTTGAGCAATTGTCCTTTAGTTGCGAGTGATTTATATGATATCATGGTAAGCATAACGTCGATGCAGTTTCACTTTTCTATTTTGTCTTGAATCAACTATTCAGTTTCCTATTAGCGCAATTTAAACTACTGCACTTAATAGCTCAGGGACCGCGATACCTAAACCCATGAACTTTGTCAACAGCGTACGAGGCTTGTTTGCCTCGGTTCAAGATACATGTGGTCGAGAACAAACAATGAGTTCGTTTTCCCAGTACTCGAGCATCATTTGACTCCAGACTAACACCGACATCAATTGGGTTTAAGAAGAGTGCATTCGAGAGTCATTCACCCACTCAAATCGATCAGTTTTGCTGTGAGTCAATCTGTTTGGTGTTCAGTAAGTTAATGAGTTGGGCAGTCAGTCCGTCAATCTCTCAGTCAGTCAATAACTCAGTTGCTTCTTTTCACTGTACATACCAGTTGTTTAATGTGGATATGCACAGTGGCACGCACATTATTTTACATGGCGAGAAACAATATCAGCGTAAAGCATGACTTCATGAATGTGGGAAAGGATTAGGCCTTAGACCTGGAACCATTTTCAGGGATTTCGATAAATTATGACAATGTAGAGAACCAGAATAGATTTTTTTAAATCCAACGTTACACAATTCATTCCCAAACAATAAATTTCCCATTTTGGACTAAGTTTGCATGACAAAGAAGTCTCATTGTGTTCTTGGTGTATAGCTCATTAGACATAGAATTATCTTAATACAGTGGTCATTTCGCTAAACCTGTTAACTTGGAAATCGGCGTTCTGTACAACTATGATGCAAATTTAATTGACAACTTTTACAAGCAGTTCGTAGTTTCTGCATTAGATGTTATTTTTGTACTTCTTTTGTGGTTCTTTTTCTGCCTTTTGATGTAATGATGTGCTCATCTTAACCTCGAAATGTTTGATAACACAAACGCTTATCTTAAATGGAAATAGAAAGAGGTCATCTAGTGTTAAAGCAATTTTTCCAGTTTACTCGAGCAGTCATTGTGGCTCATTTTGCTTTAAATGCTTGACAATCTAATGTATCATAAGTTTATGTAGTCTGTTGTATTCGCTTACATTATTGGGCGCATGTTATCTACAGCAGTGCGCTAATCCATTCTTAAATGGTGGATGAGGATAGATCTACGTTATTAGTTAAGTAACAAGCATAATTTATATAGGCCTAGTACTTTAGCAGTTGCTTTTATTCAGCAATTATATTTCATTATTGCGTCTTAATATCGAAACTGAACACATCAGAGCTGCCAGGGCGCATTTAGAGTGTAAACTAAATTGCAGTTGTGTGAAATATATAAGAAATCGGAGCTTTGGGAAAGCGCTGTGCAGTGCACAAAGAAATATAGGCCGATAGGCCTATTTTAGGGCTATTAACGATTAAAAAAATTAATAGTTAACTATTTAAGAATTAACGATCAATTAATAGATACCTTTTGATTAAATGCATTCTCAATAAGTAATGACAAGTACAAAATTAACATTATTTGTTATTTATCTTTTAACAGTAGTATTAATATTCAATTATCTATTGCTAGTTAGTAGTTATTACTTACTCAGCAGCCTGGTAATTTGTTCATATTAGTAGTTTTGTTTATATTTCAATAGTTCAGATGTCTTCATTCAACCAATTGCGTAAATAAACCAGCATGTTAACACTGCTAAGTTCTTGTAAGCAACATGTTTTGTTGACAATGCAACAAGCGGTCAAGCGTTCTTCGATTTGTCGTTTAAAATAAATTTAATCGTTAAAATTAATTAACGATTAATAGATTAATTAATCGTTAACTTCCGCACCGCAGCCTTATGTATTATAATTTATAATAGACCTTGTATGCCCACTGTGTAAAATAATAATGTGGTAAACCAGAGCTTTTGAACATTATCCTATCCTAGGAGTTTTGCTGTGCTGCGCACAAAGAAATAAAATATATCGCCCAGACATTATGTTCCCGCAATCAGGCAATACAAATCATTTACTAACATCATTTCTTATCTCCAGATCGGAAGTTCCTCTCACTATGAGGGGTTTAGGATACATTTTTGATTGGTGTAAAATTACTAAAACTAGGTCAGGTCAATTAGTAGGGCCTACCAGCTCAGAAATTCTTAATCCGGCTGTGCAATTGAGCTTGGTTGCGCACTAACCTCGTCTTTCCTTCCAACTGACGGTTTAACGTACAGTATAGTGACACAGTTTTGTAATTTGAGATACACAATGTTACACATTTACACAAACATACCAATTATATGTAATTATGCACCCATACGTGCATCCACTAGTTACAGTCTTGGTCAAAATTTACGTCAGGACTGTCTGGCGAACATAGCCTATCATTGTGCATAGGGGTATATTTCACAACAGGCGTCAAATTCAGAAATAGAAATAGAGAAAAAGAAAGTTATGCAAAATAAAAAAATTTCTTACACAAATATTTTACTAGCAGTGCTGAAGCATACTTAATATTGAGCAGAGCTCAAATTTGACAGATTTGGCCTAATTTTTTATTTTAGTTTTTTACTATGTGAAACACATGCAACTTTGATTCCTAAATATTTACAACTCCGTTACTTAATAAATACACAGTACAATATACCGCCACTGTTTATAATTAGTGATTAATTAGTAGTAAGTGTGCATTAAATTATTACACAGCAACCTAAATTATTATGACGATAAATTATCTACATGTACCATTAAATAAATTCATTTTAATAGAAAAATAAAGTAAAGTATACTCCGTTCGTAAAGAAAAAATACGAGTTGTAGTAGCAGAGTTGTAAAATGTTCATAATTTAAGTACCATTAAAATAGTTAGTTTATAGTTTCAATTATCAAAAAATAGTTTCAGTTTAAGATACAAAAAATAGTTAGTTTATAGTGGCCTGTCAGCCTGTAAGTTTCAATATTATTTTTGAAAGAAAAAAATTATATATATTCGCAAAGTGCAATTATTACAGTCACGGAGTTGTAAATCTTTTTTATACTACTACATTACCGGATAAATTTCCGAAAATTGTCAATAGAAGCAAACATCCATATTGATTTCTTGTTGGTAAAATCAATGCAGACATGTTCCCTGCTCTCGAAGATGTCAATTCAAAAACCGAGAGTTTTCAATTTATTCCACAGATGGCAGAAACCCATTCGTAACGGTGTTGTAACCAATATTTGAAGACAGAGGGTTTTATTTATTTTTTAATTATGTAGTTCGTTAATAAGTTAATAAAAACCATATAGAGCAATGGATATATGTAAGTTAATGATCTAAAAATTATAAAACATCAGTTCAGCGTTTCAACTGTTTCCCTAACGTAACGTTGAATTGACTCACCATTAGAAAGGACAATGCAATTTCGGGTTAAAATTGGACTTTATAATTTTTTTCTCATACTAATCATCTAAATAATATAATAGAAATAATTTTTTATAACTAATTCATGCCCTACAATGTATTTAAAAATTATAAATTATAATTTTACTCTTTGTGTAAGCCGTCCAAAGGAGAAGATGGAAATTGATCTAATTTGCCTCCTGTTGTGAAATATACCCATCTATAGGTAGGCCTACAGAGTGTTTAACGTTTAGTGTTAAAATAACGACGGATGAAATTTGAATTTGTTTCGAGCCACGTTGAAATCGGTAATGCCAGTCATAAGAGCTCTTACCCAATAGCCTGATAAACTACTGCAAAACTATCTTACGTATGTCCTATAATTATGTCATATACACGAACATAAGTGCAATATTATTGTGTACATGCTTGTACACCTACGCTTGAAATCAAGTTAAAGAAATGATAGAAACTCTGCGTCAGATTTGGAAGACTCTTTAGGATTAGTGGAATCGCCTTCACTAGGTGAGATTTTGAATGTGTGATCGATATGAGCGTAGGTGCTGGTATCGAACGCGCTCTGCGTTGCCGGATTTCTCGGTGGCACACTTGTAGGCGTTTGAACCAAGGAATTTACATCATTCATCCGGAGATACTGAGTACCATCAGCTCCAACAATCTACAACAAAGGAATTACCGAATAGAAAACGTCATCATCAGAACTCTATTATAAACTATTGCCTTTTGCCTACTGTCATATTCAATTATTGAATTTATTACATACTTCATTCCTGAAGTATGTTTTAAACTATGTAATGAGAGAAACTGTATAAGTTAATTGAGTAATGCACAATTGCACATGACACTGAGATCCAATTGGCGACAACCAGGTAGCTTAGTTTGAATCTGTTAAAGGACAGAGTTGATAGTATGGCAAATTTTTAATCGCTGGACGAGTTCACAGAGAATAAGGTTGCCATTATTTTCTATGTTATCACAGTGACCCAGGACTGAATGACGGCTTTATATAATCTTGAAAAAAATTATATTGGTTACTCTATATATGAGTTTTTCGACATTTTTATTTGATTCTTCTTTTATTTGCCCCTGTATTTAACAGGTATCTGTGACATAACTCTTCGGGCGCTGAAAAATGCAGTCTGTTATTAATAATTAATTCACAATTCCTATGGTTACAAAGCTTACCACAGTTTCGTTTACGACGCAAGTTGGTTGGGTAACTAGGTTTCCCGACCAAACGTTTGAAGTTTCCTGTTGGTTTCCGAGCAATACATCTACAGATATAATAATTTAGGATTAAATTTACATATTGCAAAGTCTGAAACTGTATAGTTATTTCTTCAGCAACGCGTTCACAGTGGCCGATTACTAATACCCTCTACTTAATTTACACTATGCTTGATTGTGGGAGCGACATGGCAAGGTTAACCCTTTGCTGCACTAACGAATAAGAAGGGCAACTTTTTACGATAAGTCCTTACAAGTCTACATGTAACTTGAAGACAATTGTCTCTACCTGCACGCTTAATATTATAATTGTCTAATATAAAGCATATTTCTTTTCACATAGTCAAATGCTGAATAAAATGCTGAAACACTCTGACAGCCTGTGTAATCTGGGTTAAAGAACTTCCTTACAATTGAGATTCAGTGACTTCTTACTACTCTGGAAATTAAAGTAAGCCTAAATCTAAATGTGAAGCGTATTCACTAGTTCTTTGCAATGCTCATCTTTTTATCCTATGTTTAATTAGCGTACTTTTTAATGGCAAAATATCTCAAGCCGTTACGCTAGCAATAGTGCTTCTCGCATATTCCGCTCAGCTTCAATATCTTTACAAATTGATGAAAAATGCCAAATGGAGCACGAGTAGACATACTGGCAACTGCATTAAGTTAGAATTTAATTCGAGCTAGTATCTCACTTGGGTTGTTGAGTGCAGAGCCAGCTGCATTGTGTTCTGGGTGATGATTCTTCGGAACCTCTTCATTGGCATTTGCATACTGCAAGAATCCGAAACGAGTCTTGCATCCGCGATGTAAGTCATTGCATGCTGCAGTCAACGTAGAGTTAGCTGAATTTGAGTTGTCATAAGTAGATGGAAACGTTGAACCAAAACCATTTTGATCGGGAATTGCTGTGTAGACAAGTGCGTATCCACTGCTGTCAACACGCTCGTCAGTTATTGAATAAATGCGATCTTCCCGTTGTAATTGCTGGTTTACTGCCAGCAAGTCAATCGGTTGTTGATTCGCAGGAGGTCGTTTCGGTCTCCTGGCGTTCACTACAAATGAGAATTACGAGTCAGCACAGAGTAACGTATTACTTTATAAATAATTCATTCTGTATCCCCTATTTAATACGTATTGTATTGTATTTGAACACTTGTTATAGCGCCCCTACCAGATTTCCCATTCAGAGGCGCTCCCGACTACTGCGCGAACGCTGAATCGGAGTTTCACGCCGAAGCGCATGAGCAATTGCGAGTGAAGGACTTGCCCAGGGTCCCTACGCGGCAGCATTGAGGTGGATTCGAACCCGCAACCCTCCAGCTGCAAGGCACCGAACATACCCCCTAAACCACCGCGCCTCATTTGTATTGTGATGTGTTGTATTGTGTGTTGTATTGTACTCCACGTTTATAATGCGACCGAGCCACCCGCATTAAAGATCCGAGAAATTAATCTCTGATAAACCGACCCGACCGGGAAGCGAACCCGGGCCGCCGACGTGGAGAGCAGGCTACCAACCCACTCGGCCACTCAGGATCCTTTAAACGTATGAGAACACTTAATATTGCGCATTTTAAGTAACTCACAAAGGCGTACCTACACACTATCTAACAGATCTAAAAAGTGCGTTTTAAGATATTTAGCACATATTATATGCTGCGCAAGAATAAGCAATTATCTCGGCACCTCTGTAATGTAGTCTTTGAGGTTTGAACAGTTGCCATACAGATGCAGAGGCTCGTGCAATAATAATAATAATAAATAACAATATCTTTTCTTTATTAAGCGCCTGACAAACGCACTGCGCTGTACATTTACATGTTATGCAATTTAAATCTTAACTACTAACTGAGCAGACAGCCTGCAATACACGGCGCTAATAGCAGCCTACAAAGCATATCAGCCCTACGGGACTCGAACTCGGTACCTCTCGTTCTCTACGCCAGATGTTATCCAATGCGCTATCCCTTCCCATAAACAGAAGATAAACGACCAAAATAAGTATTTTTATACGCTTACCAATTTTGCTGCGACTTAGGATCACTGTCAGAATTATGAGCAGCATTAACAGTAGAATCAATACGCCAAAGAATATCCAATGACCTGTAATGTAAACAAAACATAAGTGAATCAGTCAAAGCAGGAAATACGGGAGCAGCAAACACTACATTTGCATGCCGAGAACTATTCAGTAATTCGTGCTACAGCCTGGCAGGAGAGTAACTTAGTAATATTATCGTCTGACATCGATCACATGTCCCAATCCTATAGCACTTATTAGCAATCGTTTCTATAAAGGACTCTACAGTCTACACATGTTTAACTGAACTAAAACACTAAAAGGTAAATACAACTTCTACTAAAAATTCTGTTTTCACTAAAATAAATTTTCAGAAGTTTCAATTCAACTGAAAAAACAATAAGTGTTTTGGGGCTATGACATCTTTTAAGTCTCCGAAAGTGTTCATTCTGTCAAAAACGCTTTAAAATTTGTTATTATTTAACACCTGCGATGAAGGATATTGTAAACCACTATCAAAGTAGAGAGCTCCTTGTGATCCTATAGGCCTACAAATTGTCGTTGTTATTGAAACAGATATATACAATTGGAAATTGTAAGGATAGGTTGTTTAACACTTTAACCAAGAGCTGCAATGGTCTCCTAGTCTGTTTAATTAACACACTCTCGTCGATAAAGTGTTAAGGTACCTCTGCAAAGCACTCAAATTGCGTTACAAATGTCGACATCAATGGGAACTTGCTGACAAGCAGCAAAGTACGTACGCCTCATAAAACTAGAATCCTTTATCCGAACTTGGAATCATGATCGAGTCAATAGCCGACATAAAATATTGCATTGCGCACTTTGCAAAGTATGCGGCTTAACAAAGATTCTTTGATGGCATAAGACTTGTATCGTTAAATCAAAATGTCCTGAATAACAAATAAACTTTAATCCAGTCACTCCTGTGCCAATATGGCCACTTGGAACCAAATTTGTTGGCTCCACGTGTGTGCGTGGGCCCGCCACTGGTTACTCTTCCAGTTTACTGTGCATTGTTTTGCTAACTGATGTAATAGTCTAGGTCTTAATGACATGTTAACATAATATAGGCTAGCGCAGACATCGCCTATGAATATTCTGCTCTGTGAGCGGAGCTATGTAAATGTCTGCTTACTATAACATGTAGGACTCATTTCCATAATTATGGGTTCCGTAGGCCTGTAGAGTCCATATGAATTCCAGCAAATATCCCATATATGGTGGCAGGAAAGATCCGACTTAAAAGACAAAACGGAAGTTAAAATCAGGCAAACAGACGAGGTTATGAAAGACATGAACAGCGAATGACTGGACCAAGTTTCACATGACTCTATAGACTTAGGCGAAATAACTAAATTGTTTGAATAATGTATTAGGTCGATTTATACGAAAGGGTAAATCTCTGATTATGTGCAATTTCCAACCAGGTGCCTGATAATGGTTGCAATTAACTATGCCTATTGTGATTCATAAAGGCCTAATTTTCAGCGATAATAGTCTACGCACACTAAATTGAACATGTAAAGTTAAGCAACACGACATTGCAGATTATTTGGGAAAAACAGGTTTTAGTGAAACTTGCAGTTTTACTTTCAGAAGTAGACCTATATCTGTATGCATTTTATAAATGTAAATTTTATCTAACACTTGCGATAAAGCACATTGCAAAGCACTCTAGAAGTAGCTAGCTACAACATTGCAGATTATTCGAAAACGTTATGGATAGTTTACCGTTTAAAATGCATAATGCATTGTTAAATTCAGTAAAGTATAATTTATTATATTGCAATGGACGTCAACCTAATGCGTTTAGGCTTTGTAGTCTATAGTTGATAATACATTGAGTGCAGGACTAAAATGTTTATCTGTTTTTCCGGACGTAGTTGGAGATGAATCACTCTGAGTTTCCCTTCTCTTTTACTCTATAGTTGTTATCTATTAAGCTCGTACAGACCATGAGAACCGAGTCCAGAAGTACCGTATAATGGCCCACCGTAATCGTCGATTTCTCTTTGCAAACATGATACAGCAATTAGTTCATAATGTACACTAAGTAGGCCTATACTCCGAAAACCCGGCTTATAATTAACAACTCTGTATGCCTGCAGCAATAACATGCAGTAATTTATGGGTTAACAGAGACATCTGATATCATATCGTGTTGTATGAATAGGCCAAAGTCACGTCTAAGCGAACACTTGTTATCATAATGGAAGGCAAACTTATTTACCTATTGAGAGCTTCGTATCCTCAACTGTTGTGTGTTCCGCTGCTGAAACAAATAAAGATGGTCGTTAATCTTGTCCGTCTGCAAGTGTATAATGCTATCGTGCTATCGATATCTAGCTAATGATAATCTTTATGATCACACTACCTTATCCAGTAATGCACACTGCACAGGTAGTCTGATTCATTAAACTTATGAACTTTGTGGTCACAGGCATCTCAAGAAACATTTCAGTCTTCCTATGATGCACCTCTTAAGATCGGTTCGATTGCCATGCTAAGCGCCCTTGTGAGGTCCTTAAAATGCTCTTTACAAATATTAATATCCATACATATACATATATACATACAGCCGTTTACTTTTACCTTGTTACCTTGTGCTGTCAGTTCCTGGAACTCTTGCGACCTTCATGATCAAGCCTCTCCATTTCCTTCTGTCCGCCGTCGCATCTCTCAGTTCTGCCAAATTCATTCCAGTTGTTTCATGTATCTCGTCCATCCACTTTTTCCTTGGTCGTCCTTGTTTTCTCCTTCCCTCTCCATATGCTAACATCATTTCCTTTTCCAATCCATCTGATCGCATGACATGACCAAAGAACCTCAACTTTGCTCTTAGCACTGTTTGTTGTAGTGTCTCTTCATTCTCAATTCCGATACTCATGCGCACCCAATCGTTGGTCCTTTTCTCTTTCCATGATATTCTCTGCATCTTCCTCCATATCCACATTTCGCATGCGTTAATCTTTTTTTTCATTTTCTTGGTCATTGTCCATGTCTCACTGCCGTATGTTACCGTTGGTATGATCAGAGCCTTCACCAATCTTTTTTCGTGTCTATACTCACATGTTTGTCCTTCCATATTTTTTTCCAGACCATTCATTGCAGTTTTTCCTATCGCTACTCTACGATTTATTTCCATATCACACTTTCCCTCTTTTTCTATTACTGATCCCAAAAACGTGAAGCTAGTTACCGTTTCTATTTCCTCTCCATCTACTACAAAACTGTCCTCCTCCTCTGTTGTCATGATCTTTGTCTTCTTTATATTGAAGTAGAGTCCTGCTTTCTCACTTTCACTCTTGAGCCTTCTTATTAGTTCTACCAAATCGGTTTTTTACCCGCCAATAGTGTTGTATCGTCAGCGTATCTCAGATTGTTCATTGTTCTTCCCGCTATCTTTATTCCTTCCATAGCCTCATCCATTCCCGCCTGCCTCATTATCCTTTCAGCATACATATTAAATAGAAAAGGAGACAGAATGCATCCTTGCCGCACTCCCTTCCTAATCCTGAATCTGTCAGTATCTCCATATTCAGTCCTTATCACCGCTATCTGATCTTCGTACAAACCCCTAAGAAGTTGTATCAAGTGTTTCGGTATTCCCATTTCTCCCAAGGTTTTCCACATCAATTCATGATTAATGCAGTCAAACGCTTTGCTATAATCAATGAAGCATATGTATACTTTCTGTCCAAACTCCCTTTGTCTCTCCATTATCCACCTCATATTGGCAATATGATCACGTGTTCCACGAAATTTCCTAAATCCTGCTTGACTATCAGGAAGCTCTCTCTCTATTGTACTCTCCATTCTTTTATGTATTATTTTGAGTAATATTTTGCTTATGTGTGTTTACTTTTACAAGGCACAAAGACTACACTTAAATGATAATTTATAGGTAAAGTCTTCATGTAAAACTATTGAGTAGCCTATATATATATGATTCGAATAAATTATATAATTGCATGAATTTAAAGAAACATTCATAAGATATCGTCGGATTTTGCACAAGAAAAGACATCTTGTGCAAACGTTTAAACGTTGCAATAACTGTAATCTCTATCTCTGGATTTCTGCAGCTTTCAAACATGCGTAGCCGCGAGAACCAGCTTGTTGATAAGCACTGATTCAAATATGAATTGGCAAGCAGAAAAGGTCGGGATCTGTTCTGAATCAAGATCCGAAGTCAGGCAGATAGATAGATAGGCAAGTAGTTATGTTTGAATTGGAGAGGTATTGGCTTATTTACCTTGAGAAATGTGTGCATTAAAATAGAAACACTAAAGCACTGTTTAGTGCCACCACCATTTACAGGTGAGCTTTAATTTATGCATTTCTATTAACAAAAGTTTGCCTCATAGTTTCAATATCTGCAACTCACGTGAATTTGTTGAAGATTCCATGGAAGTAACAGCGTTCACTGCTACATAAGAAACTAAAAATGACCATTCAAAGAAATTATAAGCTATAAAAATATGTGGTTAGTTTATCAAATATGCTACTTTTAGATCTGTCGTTAGCACATACTGTAGGTCTTACATAATTGTAGTCTATTACAAGAGGACTTTATGTTGGAACGGTGTGCGGTGACCAGGTGAAAAGACAAGACGAAATAGAAATACAGTAATTTATTCGTCTCACCCAACTTTTGTACAACGGTGGCAAATAGGTCTTTATTCTGGGTGGACTCAAACATCTTTACTCTGTGTGGACTCAGACTGATTCAACCTATTTAATCGTTTCACGGACTTTATGCTCACCTACATGTAGCATTACTTAGACACAATCCGCTGATCATCTTCTACCCATGACTAATTCAGAAATTCGACTGACAAGTGACAAGTCATTTTATGTTCACAAAATGAGTGTCTCATTGAAAGCTCATTTGATCCCAAACATACCACAGCCTTTCTAAATTAAAAAAACGAATTTTATCCAGAACATAATTATGTAGGGTGTAGTCTAACATAGTGTAGGTAGTTTAGCGTATGTAGTGCAACATATTGCAGTGTAGGCCTACATGTAGAACAGTCCAGTATAGCCTTGTCTTGTCTATAGTGTAGTTCACATGCAGTTTGTTCTACATGAAGTCTAGGCTTACAACGTATAAACCCAACCAGTCATATCCTAATTCAGGATCTTACCTAGAGTAACCATTTATCCCACAAATTAAAACTTCCAACACTATGTCGACGCCATTAACATTATGTTGTAAATTTCTTTGATCATGTCTAGGTATACGTCGATGCCAGATGTTGAAAATTGGCAGTAACCTCACACAGTCTTTTTATGAGGGGGCTTGAAAAACATATGTTAAGGCATTGTTGGCTCACTGAATTTAAATATGGGCCTGTCTGCGATCATAAGATGGGGCAAAAGACCTCTGGGCATTATCAAATGACTGTGTACTCTATTTCCGAACATGAAGAAGTGGAAATATTCGGTAATAGTCATTTAATATATTCTGATCACAGACCATAAATTTTATTCGACTTTAATTAGATCGCAATATTAAACATAAAGACTCACCAGCGCAGAGATGGACGATGCACGTTAGTATTCTACTGCAAGACTCCATTTAACTGATAGACCTACATACAGCTGTATTCAGGTAAAAGCTCAGACTACGCAGTTCGTAAACCTACACGTTGTTTATGTGGCTTAGATCAGCGTAAAAACCAAATGCTTCCCATATAAAAACCTGTCAGAATAATTACAGCGGTTTTGCCATTGTGTCCGCTTAGAATCGTGACAGTTGAGCATAGGGTCATTAGGCCTATATGTTATATGGGCCAGTCTAAACAGAAACCTATAACAGAGTAGGCCTACTTATTTAGGCTTTTATCTCTACATTTGGCTTTTGTTCATTGTAAACATAATTTGTTACTACTGGCGACATTTAACTTAATCGGATGACTAATGATAATATATAATCAAATAAATGAGAAATATCGGGATATTTCCAATGCACGCAAATGCATGAGGCTGTTATTAACGTAGACCCTACGTACTTTGAATATTACCCTCATATCCTAGACCAGCATTATTTTACGGTAATAGGCGTTCTGTACCGAACGACCCACGTGGACACTGGACAGGCGTTCCTTTGGACAGTTGGTTAAGTCAACTGACTTATTTTGTTAACGAACACTTAATTTTACAAATACAACTGTACGGTACTTTAATGTAGTATCTTATGCACTTGATATACAATTAAGTAATCACAGCGGCTATGTTTCCAGTGTGGAATCGTGAAAGTTAATCATGACATACTTTGATCGCAAATAAGCCAAAAATTTAGTGTGCTAACAATGCCGTAATATACATTTTTTCAAGCACGCTTAGAAAGCTAATGTGACTTTTAGGCGCCCTCATTACGGCGCCATATAAATTGTCGTCATTATTATTATTCATTTACATTTTTTTAGTCAACTACAGAAATGTCTGCCTTTTGATGTGCCTATAGTAACCGATATGCGAGACAGCATGATTGTAGTTTTATAATGAACCTCTCGAATTAAGAGCCCCAATTAATGTGAGTAGGCATGCTAAAAATGTCGTTTATGGCCTTAATGAATGTTCAGTAAGAGTGACCATGACACTTAGACGCTTATTATAATGGTAATTTGGACTGCAATTGTAATTGTAGTTGTAAATGTAACTGAGTGATTGTAATTGCTCATTTATATAGCATCCTTACCACACTATCTCTCGTAGCCATATAGAACTCTAGGCCTACAATGTAATAAAGTTGGGTTATAGTAGATCTATGTATTCCAAGACTGAATAACATTCATCTGCCCGTGTGCTCTCTGTTAGATTTCATGTTATAATAATGAATGCGATATTGGTGCATGTTATAAGGAGAGTCCCATATTTTTGCAGGCATCCTTTATGTACGGACCCTGTTAGTAGGGGAGGGAGGACGCATGTACACATACGCTTCGGGTAGGCTAATTACTTTGACTGTTTCCCATTTCCGCTATAAGCTGTGATGCACACGAAGAGTTATAAATCGCTTTCCCTGGCCATTACAATTGCGTCAACATACAAAAGTCAATAATATAGCCTACTTGCCTGGTTTCTTTTTTGCGGCGAAAATTATTTGCACATGTACCTGGCTATCTGTACAACAGACTACATTAAATATTGAATCTAACACCCTGCTACTATCCTAAGGTTGAATATAAATTCGCTACGCATATCGAGTGCAGCATTATCTGTTGAACACATAAAAAGAATATGACTCGATAGATTGTACCTGTAGTTAAGATTGTTTATGATAGCCTACAACTGTGAACATTATAATCTGTTTTTTTAATTTTTGTTTTTGTTTTAAATCTTGTACTGCAATGTTTTGTTATTTAGTTATTTGGCTATGATTTAGCCCTAACATTGTTATTTAAGTTGAATTTTCTATAAGCATATGATCATAATAATCCGCTTGCCATCAGTAAATGTAACGTGGGAAAGGGGCAGCTCTGCAATAGCGGAATTTTTTATCCTTTAGGGCTGTCCTGTTGACGGCATCAGCAGATTAACTTTTGAAAATGACTGATTGTTAATTAATTGTGCTGCTGTTGAATCAATAAACGGCTGATTGATTGATTGATTGATTATATGAAGAACAGCCCCATGAACTAATCGCCATTGGTATTAAGTGTCAGCAACTTCATTTTCTTAGCTTCAGCATACGAGAGCGCGTGAACATTTCTTCTTCCTTGCCGTGTGATCTTCTCACTGACAGTACGGTCAGCATACGGCGTACATTTTTATAGAAAACCTTGCTAGACAAGCAAGAATCTCGAAACAGCCCTGTTCTGGAGGGAATTGCGGTACAGAAATCGAGCTTTGATTGGACAATGGAGGTTAGGGTGCTCCAGAAAAATTAAAGTTGAAATTTCTTTGCTCCACGGACATTTTCCCATGCGTCTCATACAGATGAGTCTAAAAATCCAAATTTTAGGCTTTTACATTAAGGCTAAGCCTTGCCCCAGCACGATGAAGTTTTAGCAATATTCGCAATTTTTCGGTTGAAAACACAAATTACCGGTATTTAAGTATACATGAAAAAACTAATATGTTTCATATTTATTGACCAGAACATGAAAGGTTGCAAGTACAAATACAAGTACTGAGGTCCTAAGTACCTGTACAAATACTTAAGTATCAAGTACAAGTACGAGTACAAGTACATCTGGCTACTGCAAGAACAAGGATTTACTTCCTTGACAAAGCAATGGTGTATTGCCACATGCACTCATTTATAATTTTGTTTTTTTAGAAATATAATGGATGTGAGCATCTTGTCACTCAGATTCGATCGAAACTGTTTTAATATTAAACTAAACACACTTTCAACCGGAGCGCTAGATGCAGGCACACTCACAACTCTAAACGCTGGTTTGTCAAGAAACAGTTTTGCTGCATTCCAAACGTCCAAACAATCAATTTCATCAAAGTCATCATGGCCTCTGATATTCAACCAGGTTGTCTCTTGTGATGATAAGGTGCTCGGTTTCACAGAAGATCGTGTACAGTATTGACCAAATAGCTTGACTTTTTGATGCAGGAGGTCTGCAGCTTCGGTTGCTGCCACCGTATCTGTGATTATCGTGCCAAAATGAGACGTTTGTGTAGCACCTGCTCCACCACTGTCAAAGAAACTTGATGTGGTCCCCAACAAAGCCTGTATCTCATTCATATAAGACATAATCATAAGTGCACACATTAAATAAGACATACTAGTTGTAGGCACCATCTCGCACACGCAGCGGAAGACTCATTCGAGAGGAACATAAAACACAGAGGAACATAGAAAACTCACAATTTTCACAAGTGAGCCACATTCACACATGAATTCCATGTATAAGAAAAAGGTTCAGTGGTTTATTACTAGAAGTCCTATAATACAATTCATAAAATGCATTATTTCGCTGAATAAGCTGGTTTCCTTATCGCGGTTTTCGTATATGGTGCTGAGAAAGTTCGACGACTTACATTTACATTACTCGATAGAGTTCAAATGATTTGTTACTCACTGCTCAATTGCTCATCTCTCCGTATGGAGTCTTTGCAAGTGTTTAACAAAGTTTGATGTTGTGTCAGTTGTTTTTTGAAATGATAGTTTTCTCACTACAAAATTTGCTCTTAGCAGAAGTAGCATTTCCCTTGAGAGTGAAATTATCATAATTCATAACCAAACTTAACAGCTCTAGGAATATTAGTATTTTTATTGTTAGCATTATCACCGTCCGTGGCCGCTATTTTAGCAAGACAACCAGAGGAAATTCTTATCAAGATGTGGTCCATACAGAACTGCCAAAATACCCAATATCCAGAACGTAAGAATTAATGACTTAAAGGAAAGACAAAGCTTACTGGTAAAGTATCCGAGTGCCTGTAGAAATGTCATTTGTGTCTAAGTACTTAGGTCTCAAGTACAAGTTAAAGTACTGTCTGTACTCAAGTTGCACTTGAGTACAAGTACAAGTACCAATACTACACCCCTGCACACAATAGTTCACAAAAGAAGTTAATCATCATGAAAATAATTATGTTTTTCCTCCATGATATTGCCGATTTTAAGCAAATTCCCATATTTTCACATATTCTAACATTTTTGTACCGGGGGCAAGGCTTAACCTTTTTCAATTGGTCTGAAAATTGGTACAGTTGAACAAAGTGATAAATGGAATGGGAAAATCGCCGTGGAGCCATACTTTTTGGAACTTTCGGGAAATACATTACATTTTGGAGCACCCTAATGGAGGTATCAGTTATGGAGGCAGTTTTGAAGTGGAGCATGGGCCAGAAGCGGCGGCGGTCTCGAATGTGCATGAGCAGGAGCGCGCGAGGTTAGAGATGTGGTTATACAACATAGACATTATAGCAGATCCTTTATGTTAAATTAGTGAAGTCAACATAAATAGCCTCTGCTACTGGCTACTAAAGGGTGGTTCCGTTCTTGAAAGGTTAACGTTTCCAATTGACGTTGGTTGGTCGAGTAACCAGGTCACACTGTAGTATGGTTACTGATTCCGGGTTTAGTTCCAGCAGTCTCCTGTGCATGATGATGATATTCGTTTTATTTTCTGACAGGTTGACAGACCGCAACCAGTTACAATAGAAATATGTTAAATAAAGAAAAACAAAAACAAACAAAAATGGACAGGTGTGCAGTCTGGTGAGGCTAGCGTTTGTAAAGAACACGAGGGATAAAGTTCTTAACATCCTTAGCAGGCAGTTCAAAGTTATGACGTCTTGGGCGGAGGTTGTATGTTGCATGTTCCTTCTTTGCATATAGACCTATCTTCCAAATTGCTAATCCACCATAGGTTGTCTCTCTTGGTGGCATGATTTTCTGAATATTGAACTGAATACGGCATGTTTTGGTTTTTGCGCCATTGTTTGATACCCCGTTCATTAGACACCAAAGAATTTGTCAATTTATAGTAATTTTGTTCCGTCCGCATACAACAGGCCCCAGATATATATACGTGTTCTAACGCAAGGAGCACAGGCGAAACCCTTTCTGCTGGAATATCGACTGATCTATCATTGACGATGTTTTCAGAACTTTCTTAAAGCTGTCCTAGTGGAGACACTCTATTCTTGTGTCCTGGTATGAAAGTACCAGTAGGCCTAGATTATACTACAATATAAACATATTCCTACATCACATACTTGTAGTACGTGAATACCTTAATGATTAACAGATGAGTATGTTGAGTTACTGATTGAGTATCTGGTTGATCGACTGACTGACTTGCAGACATAAGTTACAAAGTAGTTAATTCATCTTTTGATATCATCATGAATTGTTATCTAATGCATTTAATGTACTAGATAATGTATATTTTGAATATTTTCATAAAGGAACTGTTGGACTTAGTCCTAACATTTATTAAAATACGGACTGATATAGCACATACCAGGGTTAAATTATTTCCAGTCAAATGTGCTGGTTGTTCTGCAAGGAATAATCTTTCAAAAGACATAAAATATTTACACATTCTTAAGTTTTAAGCTACTAAGAAAAACTGTAATATTGCCTTATTGTCTATGTATTGTGCTTCTAAACTACCAGCGTTTATAAGTTCATCTAAGTTGCGTTTTATATGCCCATAATGTAGGCCAGGACTCTTTCTTTGCACTCATCGTCAACATGTATGTGATGGCTGAATATTATCTGGAAATAGATAATTCCTGTCATACGAGGCCTCCTATCTTTTGGGTAGACCTTTTGACTTCTACATCAATGCTATTGGAAGGATAAATATAACTAAGAGTGAAACATTTTGCGTGTAGATAAGTGTTAATTGGAAAATGGAGCATTCGTTTTGTGCACGAACCCAGGCCAGCTGGCTGTAATTTACATAGGCTACAGCATCCTGTTGTTAGCTCTTGTTTGCATAAAATATTAGTCACTGCAAATGAATCATAAACTTTTCCAACAGATTAACTTGTCTGTGTAAAACGGGTAGCATGGAGTTACAATAAAACACCTTTGGAAGACACAATAAAAATTTAAAATAAAGCAGTGTGAAAACGACAGCCGATTGTTCTCAACGCTGACCATGTAACGCGGAGTGTGTAGGTTCAGTCGTCTACAGCCATCGAATGCTGCTAATTCACGAGATAGTGTCGTTTAAAAAGCACATAAATATAATTAATTATTCATCATCATCATCAGGGATCCATGGGCCGAAGGCCCGTAGGTGTCCAACGCTTGCCTCGGATCCCTGGGCCGAGGCCCTTTTGGGGTCCAATGCTTGCATTGGATTTCATTCGTATTTTTCTTTACGAACGGAGTATCTGCACCCATCCGTTCGACCTTCGCGCTTCTCCCTTAAAGAGAGTTCCAGGCTTAGGACTGGCTCTGATAACCACATGTGGTATCAAAGGCGGCGATGCCACCCACGTTTGCCAGCTTTTTCAGGGTTCCTGCTGAGCCTGTCCACCTCGCGTAGCGCCCTAAGGTGGTACTTCGGCCAAGACCTTCACCACTGATGGCATAGCCTCAGCAGGCACTGCCCTACTGACTGTTGCCACCCCTCACCACGTTGAGGTGTGAGTTGGACTTCGAGGGGTAATAATTTATTATTGTAATAATTAATTATTACAATAATAAAACAACTGAGAAAAACACTCGTGTATCGATGTCTACACCAGTTTTCATTTGCTGACTGAAACTTGTGCACTCATATCCATTAGATTCGATCCAAGTAAACAAACAGTTATGTGCCTTACGTTAATATGTTGTGCGACACAAATGAGCTTTCGAGCGGGAAGGTTATCTACAAGCTCAAAATGGGTTGGAAACGGAGACTAAATGTTAGTAGGCCTAGTCCTAATAAAGATGCTAAGGCAAAACACAGTGAATGCTGTTGACAATGCTAAAACCTATTTTGGACCTGAATGAATGACTACGACAATTTCTACAGCGCCGTAACACGGCACATGCCGTTACAAGGGCGTTTAGTAGATTGCTTAGTAGAAATGTTGACATAATCCTTCGAACCTTTCCCTGTAAAACTTTTTGATTTCTTTTGAGGTCTTGCTTTGGATGTGTTTTCGTACTCGACCATTTCAGAAAGTTGGATTGTTTCGTAGTCGTGTCGTTTTGGAGGAGTTATATCAGACTTAACTAAAACGCTGTACTTTTCATTCGCTGATGTCTCTCCAATTGTGCGTTTTACCTTGCCTGCAAAAGGTTTGAGGTCTACGACGTCATGCGCAAGCATAGAAGTTGGGTTTCCTGCTGATACTACGGCAATGGATTCAGTGACGAGACTGTCAACGTTTAGCGAAGAACGCATGATTTTGCGCTACAAAAACAAGGGAATTTTAGCACTTAAGTTGTCAAAACAAGTGCACTTTTTAACACATAGGGGGTCTACATATAAAGTTTTAAACTGAAGGCTGTATGGTGGTTGCATATGCAATTTTAACTGATCAATTATATAATGTGAATTTACTAACGTCAGCGCGCATAATTATGGATTTTACTTGTAAAACTCTAACTTAAAGTCTAATTCTATTAATGAAATTCTACTGAGAACCATGCGAATTTAGCATATTGACGCAGACAACAGTCTGTTGATCGTTCATTCACTTATTAATTTAAAACAAAAAATAACGAGACAGCCAGCCACCTTGTGTCTTCCTGCGACAGACAGTGAAGTGAAGTGTAACGGAGATTGTTATTGAAATCGAGATGAGCAGAAGAGCACCGAGAATAATCAAAGATATCAATTCCCAACCTAAAATGAAAAAACATCGCATTACAACCATGTTGTTCGTTTTATGCTTGTTCTTTAACAGAATAAAAAATCAATATAATTCTTTGAATCACCATTTTAAATATATATATATTCAAGACCTAGCACATAGCCTTATTCGTCATGCAGTACATGTACAATGTACATGGTACAATGAGAAGCTATGAATATGCTTTCCTTAGGCGCTGAAGAAAGCTAGAGATTGCGATAGTGATTAAGGTTGCATTGTTCAGTGCTCACCACACCCTATCTTCGAGATTCATATCTTTTATTGCATTTTGAAGATCAGAAGATCTGGCGTATCAAAAAGGTTGTGTTATGTATAGGCTTATGCAGCATACCAATAAACTTTTTCACAAAGAAATCCCACTAATTTCCTAATCCACAATCTGTCTCTTCTGATATGATGCGATGAAAATTCTTTATACTAAACAGTGCTTTTTTCTAGAAAAAAAGGTTCCTGAACTTAACAAATTCAGAACAATTATCATAGGGACATATTTTATGCTGAAGTTTCTATTCATATATATATATATATATATATATATATACACCAATAAACACTGAAAGCACTCAAATTAAATTAAGATATCTAAATAATTTGAAATTATTTTTACTAAAAATTTGAATTAACTAAATTATATTCTAATAGCTGAAAAAGGTCCCGGAACGCCGTTCCGGACCGCTCCGGCTGAAAAAAAAAACACTGCTAAACACAGATCTTAATAATAAACACAGAGCTCTCTTTCAATACATTCAGTTCATTGGAAACTTTAAGCCTACATTAATCTCATTCCGTTCAGATCTCTGCTGGTTTTGTTCTGTCTATAACATTTGGCATTCAGCAACATTTCTGTGATGGACGCAATCAAGTTTGTTGAATTTCCTGTTTTGAGCTGCCAAGTTATTACTTTGCTTTTCGAAAGTTTGCTGCTCAGGTTTATTTTTGTGTGATATCTTGATCACACACTGATGACTGGGGCACAGGCGCAAAATAAATGTCAGGTTACATAAATAATAATAATAATAATAATACTAATAATAATAATAATAATAATAATAATAATAATAATAATAATAATAATAATAATAATAATAATAATAATAATAATAATAATAATAATAATAATAATAATAATAATAATAATAATAATAATAATAATAATAATAATATAATAATAATAATAATAATAATAATAATAATAATAATAATAATAATAATAATAATAATAATCTTTGTTTATTGATTCAAACTGACATGAACGCAGTATGATTACAAGTCATACTTATGAACAGAGGATCAAAAGTTATTACAGGAGACGTATTTAACTGTGTAACAGCCATGCAGATTGCAGAAGTGCAAGGCGCCCATTTGACCTACTGCTCATTTTATCAGCGCCATCTGGCTCTGGCGAATGAAAGGCTGAGTCGACCTTTGGGAGGGCATCGGGAATCGATTCCTGGTCCATGCTGATCTTCTGCCCTTCGTTTCGGAGTGTTAACCATTCACCTAAATCCCCCTATAAATTATTAAGAAACTCGACCGGTGGCTAAACCATTTCTACAACCCACAAAACAATAATTACTTCTGTACTATTTTAAAGTTAAATTTTAATTTTGAGTAGTGTATTAAATCGATTTCTGGGTTGGAATTAAAGAGTAAATATCTGATTTTGTGCAATTAGCACGCGGGCGTTTTATAATGGCTGCAACTAACTATGTCTATATAGACATTCATAAAGGCCCAATTTTCAGCGATAATATTTACGTACACTAAATTGAACACGTAAGCTTAAGCAACAGGTCATAGTAGATTATTTGAAAAAGCAGGTTTAGTAAAAATTGCAGTTTTATATTAAATAGTAGACCTATATTTGCATGAAATGTTATTACTATCTAACTCTTGCGATGAAACACATTTTTAGCTCGCTACGACAATGCGGATTATTTGAAACGCTATGTAGGCCTATAGTTAAATTTGCGTTGTTAAATTCAGTAGAGTATATACTGCAGTGATCTTCAGTTTAATGCAGTTATGCTTTGTGATCTATATCAATAATTATACATTTGATGCAGGAATAGATGCATATCTGTTGTTTCTGGACCTCGCTGGATATGAATCACTCTGAATGTCCCTTCTCTTTTACTCTATAGCCGTTGTTATGCAGTTAGCACCTAAACCATTAGAACTGAGTGCAGAAGGACCTATAATGGCCACCGATAAACGAGTGCAAAAGGTCCGTATCGTAGCCACCGTAACCATCGATTGCTCTTTGCAAACATGACACAGCAAATTATTATTAGTTCAAACTAGTTCAAACTGTACACTAATTATACTCCGGAAATCCGGCTTATAATATGAGTAACGATTCAGTAGCCTATGCCTCCATGAGTAACATGTATTTTTTTATAGGAAAACAAAGATATCAAATATCATATAGTGTTGTTTGAATAGGGTGAACACTAACCGAACACTTGTTATTAATGGGTCAAACTTATTTACCTAGTAAGAGTTTCGTATCCTCAGATTCAACTGTTGTATGTTCCGGTGCTGAAATACAATGAAGATGATCGTTAAGTGCATATGCTATCGTACCATCAATATTTCGCTATTGATAATCCTTATGATCACAATGCATTGTCAAGGAATGTACATAATAGTGTGTTTTCTCTATTAAACTTATGAACATGCAGCTCAATAAACATTTTGAGCATCTTTTGATGCACCTCTTAAGATTGGCTTGATTGACATGGTAAGCGCCCTTGTTAGGTACTTAAAAGGTTGATAATTATATCCAACAGTTTACTCTTGCAAGGCACAAGGACTGCTCAGTGGAGTGATTATTTTAAGTCTTCGTGTAAATCTACAGACACAGGAATGTACATAATTGCATGAATTTAAAGAAACATTTACAAGAATTCGTCGAATTCTGTCTTACACCATCTCTGTCTTTCCTTAAGCAAACGCATAAACGCTACAATAACTGGATTTCGTCAGCTTCCAAACAAGCGTAGTCGTGAGAAAGAGTTTGTTGACATAGACTTATTCAAATATAAATAGGCAAGCAGGTAAGGCCGGGTTTGTTCTGAAGGGTGGGGGGACAGAAATTCCGGGTCCATAGGCAGAGCAGTCACGGGCCTCTATGTTATTGTTAGGATTTATGAGAAAATTTTCATTTAAAACAAACTGAAATAATAAAAGCTCTGGTACGACCGTACGATATTATTTTTTTATCTACAACTACAATTTCATTGAGTTGCTAATTTGAAAAAAAATTAATTTTCGAGTTTATGCTATTTAAAAATAACTTTTCTGGATTTAGCAGGAGCAAAATCGTTTATAATAATTATCCTCGTAGTTCAATAATTTTGCAGATCATATTCGGTTGCAACAGTTGCACGACAATTCAGTCTGTCGTGCTTCATAACAGAATTTGGTTGAGCTTATAATATTTTTCATAAGTTCATTGCGTTCCCAGCCCGCGTCCCTAAAAGTCGCCTGGCCTCTGGGCATTTGCCCTCTGCCGCTCTCGGCGGACCCGGTTCCGAATCAAGATCCGAAGGTCAGGCAGGTAGATAGTTTGGCAGGTAGACAGTGGGTGATGTTTGGATTGAAACGGTGTCGGTTTATTATCTTGAGAAAGTGTACATTTTACAATAGAAACTCGAAGGCACTGTGTATTGCCACCACCATGCAGTCCGTTGTCACCATTTACAATTGAGCTTTAATTTATGCATTTGTAAAACAAAATTTTGCCTGATGGTTAAACATCTGCAACGCACTTGAATTTGTCGAAGATTCCATGCTTACGGAAGTGCCTGCGATCACTGCTCCATAATAAACTACAAAAAATAACCAATCAAAGAAAAGATAAGCTATAAAAATGTGTAGTTTGCTTCTCAAACATGCTTGGCATAGGCCTAGATCTGTCGTTGGCACGTAGGCCTACAGCAGTAGGTCCCACATAATTGTAGTTTATTACAAGAGTACGTTATGGTCACCTCGCAATTGCCTCGCACTGCTTTGACACAATCGAGGAATGGTCACTTCATTGGTGGGTGGTCATTGGTCAACTGGTCGTCTACCAATGACTGAATAAGAAAGACGACTAACAAGTCATTTTGTGTTATCAAAATAAGAGTCTCATTGAAAGTCTATTTGACCCCAAACATGCCACAGCCTTTCTAAATTTTAAGCCACATCTAATCTTACCCAGAACATAAGTAGGGTGTAGTCTAGTAGAGTGTAGTTTAGGGTAGTTTAGCGCGTGTAGTACAATGTATGTATATTTAACAGGGCATATCATTTTGTTTCAGCATGGTCTTGTCTTGGCTATAGTGTAGGTCACACGCTGTCTGTTCTACATGGACTTGACATGGAATTTATCCGCGCTACTTTCTCAGACGTCCACTACTCTGTCTCAGTTCGAGATCTGGGCTAACGCCCTGGATCTCATTTTAATATATTTGATCACCGACCGTTAATTATGTAAGGTCGACCTTTTTAAATCTCAATATTACACACAAAAACTCACCAGCGCAGAAATTGGCGATGCACGTAGATATTCTACTGCAAGACTCCATTTAACTTGTGACTGCTACAGTATTAATACATACAGATTCATGTAAGACATTCAAACTCCGCAGCCTGTAGATCTACACGTTGCTTTTTGTCACTTAGATTAGCTTAACAAACAAATCTGTCAGAGTAATTAGAGTGGTTATGCTTCCGTGTGGAATCGTGACAATTGCTAATTGGCTTATAAGGTCCATATGGCCTACATGTGCATGTATATGGAACAGTCTAAAAAAAATAATCACAGCAGGCCTAATTATTTATTTCTACATTCGGTTTTGGTTCATTATGAAAATAACTTGTAATTACAAGTCGACGTGTTAACGTTATCCGATGACTAATAATAATTATGTAATCAGATAAATGAGAAATCGGGGTATTACAAATTCACGCAAATGCCTGACGCTGTTATAATATATTCCTATCCTCCAGGAACACGTGGTAACAGGGAATCGTTAAGAGGTGTTCTGTACCAAACCTCACACGTGGATAGGCATGCCGTCGAACATTTGGTTTTAGTCAATTGATATTCGTTACCATCATCAATATTCGTTTTGTAATGTTCTGTTGTAAGGTGGTATTGCTGTTTGAAGGATGTTGAATTCTACTGTAAGCACAGATGTTAATATTAATGTCTTCATCATCATCAGTTCAGCCTGTTGGATTGGAATGGTCTTGTAAGGTTTTATGTGGGCATCTACTCACTGCTTGATTACGTGAANGACGCTATAGTCCTTGTAATATAGCAATTTCTGATTCCTCGGTTTCATTGATGAAATGTAATTAACCCATTTAGCACTTTACATGGATAATAACTGCTTTCGTTGTGATTCTTGTATTTTTTGGGAACAATTTCTTCTCAGATTTAAAGACTCGTTGCGCCAGATGACTTCAGCATGAACCAAATTTCAGAGTGGCATGCGGGTACGCAGCACAGAAATATAACAATTTAAAAGTGCAATGTAGGCCTACATCGTCATCACAAACAGGTCATAAATGCTGCTGTAAAAATTTGCTGATCCAATAACTTCAAGTGACAAGGGCGAAGTAGTCGGTAGTGGTGTTTTACTGCCTGAATTTGATGTTTAACATGCTTCCGACAGTATTTGGGAATTTATAAAGTTTATAGGGCCTAATTAAATGTGATTTTGTTGGTTTTTGGATTATTAAATAGACAGTGTTAACTGCTAGAATGGATAATAGATTGGATCCCCAATCTCTTTAAAACACATCAATTTCAAAACAGGCTTTCGAGTGGCGCATTAGAAGTTTAGAGAGTATTACGATTACGATTATATGTCTGGTATCTTTTTGTATAGGGTACTGGCCGAATGTTACTCGTGCAGTTCACTTGTAGAGCACGAGACACATTTCAACCAGGGAAGTGAGAAGGAAAGAGGCCAGCATTTTCCAGCTTTCTCTGTAATAGTTGTGTTGGTCAGTGACTGTTGATTCAGAAAGTTTTCTGTGGTCTAATTTTTATCACAATTTCTCATTGCTATAAATTTACTCACAATGCAAGGAGCAATTCAATGCACCATGGTGAAAACAAATCATTAATAATCATAGTTTGCAAATTACTCTTGAATGTAAGTTGTTTTTAAGGATAATCATTATAACAGTTTCATTAGTTGAATGTTCAAGCCATTTTATAAACTAAAATTAATACATTTCAACTGCTCAAATATATTTCCATATTTGATATTTGCAACCTATCCAGTGTACCTAAATTATAGGACAATGATGACTTGTCCTATAATTTAGGACAAGTCATCTCTTGTCAGCTTCTCTCTGTGTCTTCTTCATGCCTGCCTTTCAATGTGCATAATGTTCAATCAAACGTCATCTATTATATTTTTACACATACTGTAGTACTAGTCATTCATTTTGAATGTGCACTTTGTTTCAGATCATTGCAGACAATGCTGTGGCACAGTCTTTGGAGACAGCGGAGAGTGAGCCCTGCATATCGTTGTTCTGACAGTGAGCAACGACTTACCCACATTTTTGTTGTGGGTAAGTGACACAGCTGTGACTAAAGTGCCAAAGACCAATATTCTGAGTGCCACCCTGCTGCTGCTTGTCTCACACTATGTTTTCGACCTAGAATACTCTAGGTTTTATGCTAATCTTTTGGGCGTTCTCCAAACTCTGACAATTATGTGAAGGACACCAGCAATTCAGCAGTTCACATTTTTCATTACGAAACTGTGTGCTGTTATGGAAAGTTTGCAGGAGTCATTACCTAACGATTAACCACGTCTTATCCTGTGACACTGACAAAATAAAAAGAACCATTATTTGCAGGATTTTCAGATGCTAAAGTTGAATGTGAAATTTCAATGTTAACAATTGTCATCAATGTCAATGGCATTGTAATTAATTTCTAGTTAATTTAGGATATTTGTAGTTCTATGTTCTGTTGGAATATGCATGTGTGCTTTTATATTTTTTATTAGCATTTGGATTTAAATTTAAATATCCATGACACTTGGTTGTGGTTCATTCACATATATCTGATATCCGGACAGAGGAGGAAGAGAGGGTCATGCAAATGCGGTCAAGGGAGGAAGTCTTATGGCTTAAGCAGACGTCCAGATGAGTCTACATGTACATGTACAAGGCTTTTAGTTCAACCTGCTTTAAGCTCCAACTTCAGTTATACGATGGGAGACATTGATTCAGTTTTTACAGCTTTAAGTGCTGTAATTGACTTATGGAAACTTGCTGTACATTGACGAAGTTTCAAATAGCAAATATACATTCAGACAATTCAATTATGCATGTGCTTATAAATTAAGATATAGAACAAGGAGTTTTGTAAGGGTGTCTTCTGCATGTTAATGCATTATAACTTACCTGGCTTTGGAGTGCAGACGTCTGCAAAGTGGGAGAGTAAGGCCAAAAGCGGACAAAGGGTGATGGAAGGTCCAAAGGAGGTACTTTTTGGGGCGTCCTTTATGGACGAACCCTTACTGTGCAATTGCATTGAAGTATGATTAGTTTATATCTCAATTCTGACTCCTGAAATAGCTGTGTTAATATTTTGTCTTAAAGTTTTCTTTAGGAGCGAACCATTGCGTTCACCTCCACAACAGCGCCTTCGCATTTTCCTGAGATTGGATTCTGCGAACTGTTTACTAAGGTGCTGTCGGTAAACGAACCTAAACTTTAGCCAGGAGTGGCAGCCGACGAAAAACTGGTTCAGAAAAAACAAAGAGAAGAAAACCAGGTCGACCTAGATATAATATCTGTGACGGAAAAACAGCAGCATTCGTATTATTACTGTGCGTAATCAGGGCAGGCATACAGAACCAGATATGCAGACGGACAACAGGTAGGCAGACACATGAGCAAGAAGGCGGATAAGATCAGACAGCCAAGCAGGAGGACATATACATACAAACAGGTTGACCGACGGGTAAGCAGCAGACAGAAACATAGACACTAGGCTAGAAGGGAGACAAAGACAGACAGACAGCTGTACAGACAGACACATACATCTAGACATTAATACAGACAGACACACAGACAAACACACAGACAAACACACATATAGACAGACAGACAGACAGACATACGCACAGGTATACGCAGTCAGACAAAAACAGACACACGAAAAGACTGGCATACAGACACACATACAGACAGTCCGCAGACAGGCAGACAGGTAGGCAGACGCACACACAAATATAGACACACACTAACATATACACATACACACAGACAGATAGACATGCAGATACACAGGCAGACAGACAGACACACGACAAGACAGACGTATAAAGACAGACACACAGACAGATAGACAGGCAGACAGGCAAGCATAAAGACATGCACACAGGCAGACAGAGACAGAGATGCAAGTGAATCATTGAGTAATGATAATCTCGTGATATCCGAACAAATATTACCCTGGGGGCGAGGGAAGAGACGTATTGTCTTCCAGGGCCTTTGTTCTCACATCGGATTCCGTCATGTTTGCAAATTGGTAGAGGGATTAATTAATTAATTAATCAATCAAGCGTGGGTTCATTATGGAAATTGCCCCGTGTCTTCTTTCATAAAACATGTCACTTCATTAATGGATCTCACAGACTGAGAATAATACAATCGATCTACTCCAGACTAATTAGCAATTCCTTAAATAGTCAACTACTAGTGTTAAGGAAATTCTGTTAGACAAATGCAAGGGAATTTCTCATTAGTTAATGTAAAGCAGATTTTAGCGGTTCAATATAAATTTAATCCTCTTGAGCTAATGTAAAGAATATGTCCTTGGTTTGTGTAAAGGAAATTCTATTGTGTTAGAAGACCAAGAAGAAGAGCAGTCCCTTAAGCTAGCTGTCATGGGTATATAGGAAGTGTTAGCGATTCTGATTTCTTGGCCTCGTTATAGGAGGATGGGTGGCCAGTCCTCTCCCTCGCTACCTCATCTTCCCACCGACAGTGTACGGCCATTGCACTCATTATAGCTGAGTTGGCAGGGGTGCAGATGGAGCAGAAATATGTTTCTGAAGTTATAAGCAACACTTACGAATATAACGGTAACAAAATTATAACACTGAAACATGGCTGTGAGATCTGAACGATGCGTAAACAAGTGTAAGAAATAAGAACACATAGAATATATATCATTATTCATAGTGATTGGTGTGCGGGTATGTGTGGGTGGGTGTGAGACTGTTTGTGTATGTGTATCTGTTCATATAAATAGACAGTCTATTTACATACGTATACTTAGGCCCATATATATTTAGTTATTTATATATATTGAATATATATATTTTTTTTATATATATACACGTATATATAAATATATGCATATATTGCTCAGATGTTGGTCCATCTTAGGGCAGATACATATATGTCGGCGGAACGACTCGTTATGAGAAGAGGGCGTTTTACTGTGGACTAGGGCCACGAACTCTGTCTACTACGCCCTCCGTCTAGTGTTGATGGTGCTTATAGACAATTGCAGATGTCGAAGGGATGACCCGATCAGTCGTCAACACTGGATGTTATCTGGACCCAGGAGACAGCTGCATGTCGTTTGGTCGTCAATCGCCAGGTGGCGAAATCAACCGATGCCTCCTCCGCTCATCATCCATCGTCATTGGTATTAATTGCCTCATTGCAAACAATCACAAAGCTTGCGGAGGAATGGATTTAGGTAGGGAGGGAGGAGGAGAGGAGAGGAAGGAGAATGAGTTTTGAGCAGAGGTTGGATGGATGGATGGATGGATGGAGAGCAGATGGATGAGCAGATGGATGAGCAGGATGGATGGAGGAGATGCAGATGCAGAGATGGAGATGCAGAGATGGATGCATGAGCAGAGCAGAGCAGAGCATGGAGCAGAGCAGAGATGGAGAGGAGAGATGAGCAGATCAGAGCAGAGCAGATGGATGAGCAGAGCAGGAGCATGATGCAGAGATGATGCATGAGCAGAGCAGAGCAGATGGAGATGGAGATGGATGGATGGAGCGAAGGATGATGGATGAGTGGATGGATGGATGGATGGATGGATGGATGGATGAATGGATGGATGGGTGGATGGATGGAAAATTGTGTTGTTGGATGACCTAAGATAAATAAAAGATGACTTTGGTAAGATATTGAGACCGGGACATACAACTCCCTAAGATAAGATGGAGCGCAGCCCACAAGATAATTATGCATAAGAATTAATATCTTAACCCCAAATCCCCCAATACGTCTGTGCACTAATTGGCAATTGACATTCCTCTCGCAAGATACTTAGACCTCACCCGATTATATAAATGACTATGCATGGTAAACAATGTAATACATTACAATACATTACGGAACACTACAATTATAATAATGAACGATAGAGATCAATAGAGCGCAGTCCTATAAAGGCCACTGGCCCACTTGTTTAGTCCCGTCTATAGCCAAAGAGCCGAAGTTAAGTCGTAAGGTGCTAGGCAACCTATTCCAGATAGTTGGACCAACCACAGCGAAGGTTCTTTGTGAAAGTTCTGGTTAGGGAACAACCGGAACATTCAAATCACGCTGCGCAGCAGGAGCGAAGAAATCTGCAATCAAGAATAGATAGACGGAAGCAAACAACCCCCTAAGATAAGATGGAGCGCAGCCCACAAAGCAATTACGCAGAAGAATTAATATCTTAAGACTTAAGTTTCTTAACCCCAATGCGTCTGTGCATTGGCAATTAGCCTATTCCTCTCGTATAGATGGCCATGGACATTATGCCCACACCTACATTAGGTATGCATGCGTGTCAGACTGACCGCAGCGTTTAAGATAGACATTAGTTGGTTAATGCATGAAAGAGTTAGTCCTATAAATGCCATAATCAACTCTTTAACAAATGAATGTATGCATGACGGCTTCAGCTGTAATTCAACGCTGTATTTGGCGAATCTGGCGCAGGTTATGGATAGTGGATACACTTCAACATACTTTTTCCGAATCTCTAACAAGGTCAACTCCTGGTCCAAGCTCACACCAAGGTCGCGCACAGTGGGAGAGAAAGAAGCACAGTTGAAGCGATGTTGCGAATTTGCCTGATCGATTTTACAGATCAACCCACGGCTATCAATCCAGACGAACCTGGTGTTCCCTGGATTCATCCGGAGGCGGCTGGACTACCGCCAAGTGCAATTACACCGGAACCTCGCTATAACACGCGTCGATATAACGCTGATTCGGACATATCGCGGTTGCGGTCATAGATTCCAAAGTAACACTGCAACAGAATTATTCTCTCTAAGAGACTCATTCTCTTTATTCTCTTCAAGAGACTTATTCTCTCAAGAGACTCATTCTCTTCAAGAGACTTATTCTTTCAAGAGACTTATTCTCTCAAGAGACTTATTCTCTCCAGGGACTTATTCTCTCCAAGAGACTTATTCTCTCAAGAGACTCATTCTCTTCAAGAGACTTATTCTCTTCAAGAGACTTATTCTCTCAAGAGATTCATTCTCTTCAAGAGACTTATTTTCTCAAGAGACGTATTCTCTCCAGAGACTTATTCTCTCCAAGAGAAATATTCCATCATCATCGACGTTAACTTATCTGTGTCGACAAACTGATTTATTCCATTCTATTCGACGATTGCTACATTAATCAAATCGCTCGACAGTTAGTTGTTCTTGGTGTAGAACTTAGAAGGGTGGTTCAACCGCCCAGCTATTCTTCTAACAAGTAACAACCTCATATAGACCCCCTATAAGTAAAATTTTCAGGATTAGGTCATGACGTACGTAGTTCAAATTACTTTTGTAAAGTGCAAACGTTACGGAAACAATACTTTGGGTAATTTCTGCTCACACCAATTTAAGATGTGCGATAATTTTAATGTATGAATCGTCAGTTATTTTCGTTTACAACGTATTAACAACTCTGTAGTCAATGACGTCTATTCAACCGAGCAGCAATATAAAACGTACATTAACATTTACTACATTTGGAAATCTGTAAAATTGTCGACCCCCAGTTCGTTTTGACAACTAAACCATTGAAGCTATCTGCATTTAATGTAATTAATAAGTTGATTATATCCCCAAATAGACCCCAGGATTCTGACCTGGCACCGGAACGGACAAAGCAGCCTGGCTATTGCGGACTTGATTTGAATAAGCTGGTCTCCCTGACGCAGCTTTTGTGTGGCGCTGATAAATTTCGAAGATTTACATTACATTACATTTGAGAAGAGATTGTTTCGTTATACTGAATGGTGTTGAAGTCATTAAGGACAAAAGTTCATCATATGACAAACATTAGAGTCACAACGTTAACGGTCAATGACGTTGTGACCAGAGTCTGTATTTGACGGGTTTTCTTTGTTTCGTGTTTGAAGACCTGTGTTTGCCCGAGTCCCTCTTTGTCTCCTTATGTCATTCCGTGTCTCCATTGTCTACCTGTCTGCCTGCCTGTCTCCGTCTCTTTATCTTTCTCGCTCCCTTTCATTGGATGGATTTGTTTGCCCAAACATGTCTTTGTCAGACCTCGCGCAAGCTTATGTATGTTTGCTTTTGCCCAGCATCTACCTCTCACTTCCACATGTATATGTTTAAGTGCATGTATATATGTATGTATGCATGTATGTATGTATGTATGTATGTATGTATGTATGTATGTATGTATGTATGTATGTATGTATGTATGTATGTATGTATGTATGTATGTATGTATGTATGTATGTATGTATGTATGTATGTATGTATGTATGTATGTATGTATGTATGTATGTATCTATCTATCTATCTATCTATCTATCTATCTATATCTATCTATCTATCTATCTATCTATCTATCTATCTATCTATCTATCTATCTATCTATCTATCTATCTATCTATCTATCTATCTATCTATCTATCTATCTATCTATCTATCTATGGAATATATAGCGCCCCTGATAACTACTCAGAGGCGCATGTATGTATATATGTATCTATAATGCATGCATATATGTTTGTATGCATGTATTTATGAAGAAACTCATTAAATGTATACGCATGCATGCATGCTTGTATGCCTATAATTTATTAAGACACTAATTAAAAAGCACCTTTCAATGACCTCTCAAAATTGCAATAGACGTGTATTCTTCTGTATTGCAGAGTTCTTAGGTTTTTGCATCATCCAAGATAATCGTTCCCTGGGGCGTCTAGAATTCTCTCGCGCTGTGATGCCTGACACATTGACACATTGACGACCACAGGGATGCTGCCTTCGATATCGTCTTACGACAAGGAATCTGCCGCGACCTCCAACGAAACCGCGTCCTATGGGGCGCACCTGCTGGGGTGGTTTCCAGGCATCTCCAGGGCAGGTGGTAAGCCTAACCAAGGTCTCCTATATATTATCCAAAGGTCCTTGGCCCAACGGATTGCCCCTCAGTAGGGTACGTACAATGTTCCTAGCAGGGATTTCGATCGGTCGAGTGAGTTTGCTGAAAGGCCGGGGTCGCCGCTCTGATTCAGGCGAATGAAGGGCGGTGTAGGGTGGGTGCCTAGTAATAGGCAGGAACTTCTTTCCTGGCTGGCTGGCTGAAGGGTCTTTGTCTTCGGCCGAGGGCAAGGGTGTTTGGACGGTGCGAGGGGATGGGAGGAGTGGTAGTCTGAGAGGAGAGGGAAGGCCATTGTCCGGAGGGGTACATGTGAATGAATGAGTGGGAAAGAGAAAGAAAATACTAATCCGTCGTCTTTGTGTTATCGCAGCGAACAGTTTTTTTGCAGCTCTACCCGGTTCTCTCCTGTCCTCTGCTCTCTTATCTCGTCATCTTTGTTCCACTCTGCCCTCTTTTGTCCTCTTTTGTCATTGTCTCTTATGTCCTCTTCTGTTCGCTCCTCTCCAGTTGTATTCTTTCATTTCCTCTTCTCGCCTCTCCTTTCCTCTCGCTGGTTCTCAGACTGTCTATTCTTCTCTCTCCCTCTCCTCTGCCTTTTCTTACTCCTTCTCACTGTCTGTCTGTCTAACTCTCACTGTCTTTCTATGTCTCTCTCTGTCTATTTCTGTCGCTCTCTCCGTCTCTCTCCGTCTCTTTCCCCTCTCTCCGTCTCTCCCATTCTTGTTCCTCCTGCTCCTGCCTGTCTCTCTAGAGCCCTCTGTGTCTCTCTGTGTGTCTCTCTCTGTCTATCTCTGTCTCATTATCGGTCAGTCTCTCTTCTCTCTCTCTGTCTCTATCTGTCTGTGTCTGTCTCTCTCTCTGTCTCTCTCTCTCTGTCTCATCTCTCTCTCTCTCTCTCTCTCTCTCTCTCTCTCTCTCTCTCTCTCTCTCTCTCTCTCTCTCGCACGCACACACACACACGTGCAGTTGTTTATCTTCTACTTCACCTAAATCCCTTCCTAACAGCATTTGTGTATGCATGCGTGTGTATATGTCCACGTGTGTGCGTCTGTCTCTGTATCCGTCTGTCTATGTTCGTCTGTCGCCAATTGATTGACAGGCCGGTCATAATGACGCCTTTATTTAACGCGAGCGTCGCGTGAGTCATGGAACAATGACCTGTAGCCCTAACTCATCTGCAGAGTGGCCCTTCGGTCCCTTTCCCAGGGCAGGTCGATCGACCCTCCCCCCCCCCCATCAGACAGGTAGACGGATAAAAATAGACCATGACCTCCTGACCGAGTTTCTTTCTCAATAGAACAAAAACGTCGAATGCGGAAGCAGCACGTAGCACTACCTGTACTCTCTGATAAATTGCTCACCCAGAGGCGAAGGATCTAATAAATTAATCTTTACAAATCTTAAACTTAAACCTCACTGGCGAATCTATAACCTATATACCTATAGTGTTCTCCATCATGGGAACTACATACCTAGGGTTCTCTATAGGAGCTTGTTAAAAAAAATAACCTCTGAACGAACAATAACCTACAGAATTCTACATCACTAATCTCATTTCACTTCACAAATCTCATTTCACTTTACCTTGCAACCGTGTTGAGGCTTGTCAACCTCATTTACATTAAACGAATATATATATATAATTATATGTGTGTATATATATAATTATATGTGTGTGGCATAATTTTATTATGATCGATTATTGTCACAGAAATCCATATAGATGATGGGTCTACTCCTTTAGGTGGCGGATCTCATAGTTCAGGTGGTGGATCTTAAATCCGAGGTGTCGGGGCTCAGATCCGGAGGAATCCGGCTCAATTTAGCCACTGCATGTACTTTGGCTGCGCCTGTCCAAAGCCCGATGCAGGATGAGGGTGACGCTAATCATTTTTATTATGACAAAGCGTCGCTAAATACCAACCACCCAGCAAGCTAACTAAACAAACAACCAACCATGCAGTCTCACCAGAGGCGAAAATCTATAAATAATTTTTTTGGGGGCAGATTCTACAAGGGCTGGATTGGGGGGGCAGAAGGGCTTAAGTCAAAACTTTGGGGGGTCAGTCCCCCTCTGTCCCCCCATGATTTACGCCACTGCCAGTCACCCAACCAGTCAACCAACCAATTTTGATTTTACAGTTACGGCTATGCTTGCGCAGGCTGAGCTATTTTTGGAATTTGGCTTGACCGAGCGTTCGGGAGTTAAAGACATGAAAACTTAATGATAGCAGTAATCATAAGGATCTTCATCCCCTCCTCCTAATACCCGTCATCATCGCCATCATCATCATCGTCGTCGACATCATCATCATCATCATCATCATCGTCGTCGTCGTCGTCGTCGTCATCATCATCATCATCATCATCATCATCATCATCATCATCATCATCATCATCATCATCATCATCATCATCATCATCATCATCATCATCATCATCATCATCATCATCATCATCATCAACAACAACAACAACAACAACAACAACAACAACAACAACATGCACCAGTTCCTGTCCATTTAACGGCAATGGTTGCGAATGAATGATCTCCATTCTCTTCTGTTAATTGGCAGAACTTATTGTTTCTCTAATGTCTAGTCCAAGTCTCGATCTTGTAGATCGGGGATCTGGGTCAGAAGAGTCCTCGAATTCTCTGCTCTGTTGCGCCATCTGCCGAATGATTTATAATCGATGACACTCGCAGCTGTTATGCTCTGCCATCTAGCGAAGAGACTTGTGCAATATTGTTTATCACGATGCAGTCAACAGGGTAATGCCCACAAGCAGCTGCTAATGAAGCACAAAGACAAAATTAATTTTTTTCCGTTCCATTCGTTAAACGAAGAAAATACATGCACTAACATCAATTTCGTTTGATTTCTTAGCGTAGGCAAATTCTGTTAATGACAACGATAATTGAAAATTTATATAGCGCCACTTCAAGATAGACTCATCAGAGGCGCTTCCGACCTAACACAATGAAACCACACTCGAACTAAATGGTCTTCAAGCGTTTGCAGAAAAGAGGTAGAGAGAGGCCGAGGAGTTCATGTCGCAGATTGCTGGGTAATGTATTCCAGGAGGATGGGTCAACCACAGGAAAACTTCTATGCTGGACGGTGGAAGTCCGGGTCAGTGAAACAACGAACTCTCCATGCCTTGCAGAGTGGATAAATCTGTGGCGCTGGGTGGCTAGTCCTCTCCTTCGCCGTCTGCTCTGCTCACCGACAGTGTACGGTCGGTGTACTCATTCCATTACTAAGTTCCTTAGTGACACAAATGGCGCAGAAACTAGAGGGATCTTTCTGCTTAGGTGGGAATCGAATCCCCGAACTCTGTGTTGACCGTACAGCATTCTTACCACTAGAATGACTAGACCATGGCATAAAGACCTCTCAATGGAACGCAGTATTCATCTATGTAGGCCTATACACTTGTACAGCAAAAAAGAAAAAGAAAAAGGACATCAAATTTATTTTATTTGTCACGGTTTAAAAAGACACTTAATATTCTAATATGAGACACGGTAACCGATTGGCTAGAGTAAGTGGGTCACTGTAGCCGATTGGTTAGAGCAAGTGGGTCACTGTAGCCGATTGGTTAGAGCAAGTGGGTCACTGTAGCCGATTGGCTAGAGTAAGTGGGTCACTGTAGCCGATTGGTTAGAGCAAGTGGGTCACTGTAGCCGATTGGTTAGAGTAAGTGGGTCAGGGTAGCTGATAGGTTAGAGCAAGTGGGTCACTGTAGCCGATTGGTTGTAGCGCTCGCCTTATAACGTGGAGAGTAGGGGTTCGAGCCTCTTCCAACCTATGAGACGGTTTCTGTTTTGGGACACTGAGCTAGTCCTTCACTCACTCACAATTGCTCTGCGCAATCGATTGATGCTGGCAGATAGTGGCGCACAATAAATGCACAATAATAATTGGTAGCATGCTTTTAAAGTGCCTCCGTTTCAGGCCATAAACACTCTTTTGTTTTTGTGACAAAGAAATGAAGGAGCTATAAAAATGAGAGACGAGGACCAGGGAACAGGCTTGGGCGTGTCCTCGAAGGCTCGGAGGAAAGTAAACAGGCAGATACTTAATATGTCATGGAAAACAGCGACGGTGCCGCTATACCTGATGCCACCAGCACACGTCTGCGTTTACCTGGCTGCTATGACAACCGGCAGCTGATACCGTCGTCAAGGTAATGATTGTTACACAGACGACACTTTAATGTACTAAAACTGTAACAATTATAGTCTAGTGCAATTACAATGTAGGCCTAATTGAAATTACTTTAGTGTAATTAAAATGTAACAGTAATGTACTAGTGGTGCAGTGAAATGTAGTGTAGTGATAACGTAGTGTAACAAAAATGTAAATTATTTAATGTAATAATAAAGGCGTTATTTAATACAATACAATGCAACTTTATTTTGATATTGCCATCCTTCCAAAGTTCAGAAGTGCACAGACGACCCTATGACTGAACATCGATGGCGCTGAGCAACTGTGAGTAAAGGACATTGAAACCTACATAGGCTACATGCACACATTCATTCACGTATACTGGCATTGATGCATATAATTATAAACATACATACATACATACATAAAAAATATGTAAAAAATACATGCATAAATACATACATAAATAGATACATATATACATACACACATATATACACACATACGTACTTATAATGCCAGCTCCCTAACACTCAGGAGTGAGCCACCATGGCGTTGCGTGACCCTATTTCTTTATCCGCCATTGTGCATGACTTTCAATACCAACCACAAGTCTCCTAGTCTCATGTCGAGCGTGTATTTACTGTCTAACGACGTTGTATCATGACAAAGATGATTAGCGTCGCCCTCCTCCTCCTCCTGCATCCAGGTTCGGGACTGGCATTCCCGGAGTATGAGCAATGGTGGAGTTTCTTCATGTCGAAGACAGCCTCGTGTCGAACTAGCGTGTAGTTAATATCGATATAAATATGCCGTGCCAGTGGCGGATCGATGGAAGTCCCACATGGTCATTGCAAAACAAGCCCAATTGCTACCTAAGGAACACGCATTCCAAGTCATGGAAACCATTATCCATTTGTTTCAGATACAAAATGTCTACGTTACCATGACGCTCTTTTTGTAGTTGCTATGAGACCATACTTGGCAATATAATATTTAGACAAGTCGTTGCTATGGGTGGCAAAAAAGACAATAGCATTGTTGGCGTGGTTTCTTAAAGAGCTGCTGATTGTTACTGCGTCATAATCGTTGCTATGGAAACGCGATTGTAGTTAGCGCTTTATTGCTTGTTTCTTTTGAGTCGTTGCTATGGCAACGGTTGTTCTATGTACCGCCGTTGTCAACTACAGGGAACAACTTCTCTCGTGCATGTTAGGTCTTGCTTTTGTCTCTGTGGTGATCTCTGTCTCTGTCTCTATCTGTCTCTGTCTGTCTCTGTCTCTGTCTGTCTGTCTCTCTGTCTCTCTCTGTATCTGTGTGTATCTATCCTTGTAGTTTCGTTTCTGTTGCTCTCTTTCTCTCTGTCTCTATCTCTGTCTGTCTGTCGGTCTGTCTGTCTCCCTCCCTCACTTTCTCTCTCCATCTCTCTGTCTTCGTCACTGACTCTGCCTCTCTGTGGTGTTTCCTCTGCCTCTCTGCCTCTATCTCTCCGTCTCTCTTGCTGTGTACGTTTCCAACTGTTAAATTGAGTCTGTGTAGGCCTAGCTGTTTTTCCTGCATGTGAAAAGGTCACAGTTAAAATTAAATAATAATATTATTCTTTAGGACAGTGTTCGTCTGCCAGCCTTCAGCATGTTTCTTTCCATCTGTCTGTCTGTCTGTCTGTCTGTCTGTCTGTATGTCTGTCTGTCTATCTATCTATCTGTCTGTCTGTCTGTCTTCTGTCTGTCTGTCTGTCTGTCTGTCTGTCTGTCTGTCTGTCTGTCTGTTTGCTAAAGGTTAAAGGGACAACACGTATTCACAGGCTTTTAAAAACTGATCACACAAACCTATCTCCCGTATACCATCTATGTCTGTTCATCTGTCTGTCTGTTTGTCTATCTATTTGTCTGTCTGTCTGTAAATCTGCCCTTCCATATGCCTGCCTGCTTGCTTGTTTGTCTGTATGCCTGTGTACCTGTTTTCCTTATCTTTGTCTGTCTGATGGTATGTCTGTCTGTCCGTCCATTTGTCTGTGTGCTAATTAATGAACAAATGAATGATCGAATGATTGAACAAATGAATGAACGATTAACGAACAAATGAACGAATGATCTAATGAATTAACGAATTAACGAATGAAGGAATAAGTGCATGAATAATAAAAGATCGAACGAACGATTGAACGAATGAATGAACGAATGAATAACTAACTAGTAATGAATTAATGAATAAATGATCGCACGAATGAATGAATGAATCAATCAATCAATCAATTAATAATAAATGATCGAGCAAATGAATGAATGATCTGATGAACTGACGAACAGTTAAGTGAATGAACAAATGAATGAATGATCGAACGAACGAATGAACGAATGAATGAACGAATGAATGAACAAATGATAGAACGAATGAATGAATGAACGAACGAACGACTGAATGAATAATGAACAAACGAATGAATGATCTAATGAATTAACGAATTAATGAACGAATGTACGATTAAGTGAATGAACAATTGAATGATTGAACGTCAGTGAACGAACAAATAAACAAATGAACGAAAGAATTAATCAATTAACGACATACACATACATATAGGGCCCAGACTCCCCCCCCACGGCCTCCTCCCTTCCTCGTACCTGTCCCTTCGACAGGTGATATCTTCATAAATACAACTCAGGTGCATCCATCTGACACTCTTATCCTTCCGTTGCCTGGCACCCTCCATGACAACGGGCCAGGCCTCCTCTCCCGCCAGCGCCGTCTGCTAATGTGGGATTTACGAGGCGCCAAGCAAACACAGCCATCTCCAGCGCTCCCTGGCGGCCAGACCACCGCCTCATTGAGTCGGCCTCGCCTTGTGACGTCACGCTGCACCGGATGTCATGTGACGCGGACGCTTCCACTGAGTGGGTGATCGAAGGTCGAATGGGGCGCCGTTAGCCACAGAAGTTATAGATATTGAACTCCGAATGCGGACTGAAGTTCGCGTGGTCATTATATAGTGGCGCTTAATAAATGCTTATTAAATAAAATAAATGGGAGATAAAATAAATAATAAATTAAACAAGTAATATATGTAATAAAATAAGTGTTTATATGTAATATATGTAAAATAAGTAATAAATTATGTTGACAAAATAAAATAGTATAAATGAAGTTAATGATGTAAATAAAATAAATAACTTAAATAAAATGGATAAAATAAGTAATAAATAAAATAAGCAATATATGGAATAAAATAAGTATATGTATGTAACCATAAAAGAAGCAACAAATGATGTGCACAAATAAAATTAACTAAAATAAATCAAATGTGGACAAAGTAAAATAGTATGAATGAAATTAATGATGTAAATAAAATTAATAACTTAAGTAAAATAAAATAAAACAAATATGGCAAATAACTCAGTATCTGGCGCAGCTGATAGTAGAACCTGCAGAGTAAGTTCATCTGATACTCCACCACTGATAGGTCGATGAGTACACCTTCATATGTAGGTATACCTGATCGACCACGTCAGTTTAAACAGTCACGCTCAGAGAGCTCGCCATTGTTCCAGTCTCATTAGCGTCCATTAACCCGTGCAGCTAAGTGACAGCGGCTCTGAATCCAGTGACGCCAAAGCAAAGATACCATGATACGGCATCGATGTTGAAGCTCTCGGATAAGAGGATATCGATCGATTTTTCTTGTTTTGGCGCCGAAAGATCGATGTCATATGCGAGCACTTGCAGCACGAGCGGGCCATTTTCGCTGACCCGAGGGCACTTGACCTTGCGCGGACTATATATCAAACGACCCATACGCAGGCAAACAGACGCATGGCAACAGCAAGACCGAATGGAAAATAATGTCTGTGTGGCGTTAGACACGAGCGTGGCAAAAATGACCAATGACGCTGGCAAACTGGTATGTATGTATGTATGTATGTGTTTGCGTATGCATGCATGTATGTATGTATGTATGTATGTATGTATGTATGTATGTATGTATGTATGTATGTATGTATGTATGTATGTATGTATGTATGTATGTATGTATGTATGTATGTATGTATGTATGTATGTTTGTATGCATGTAAGTATGTATGTTTGTATGTATGTATGTATGTATGTATGTTGTATGTATACATGTATGCATGTATATATCATGTTAGTATGTATTATATACGTAATGTATGTATGTATGTAATGTATGTATGTATGCATGTATGTATGTATTATGCATTATGTATGTACGTGTGTATGTTTGATTGATTGATATATCTTTATTGTAACAGCAGCAGCAAGAAACAAATAATTACAAAATAAACGCTTATGTCCAACTGAGCAGCAAAGCCACTGTACAAATGGAGTCAAAAAGAAGCTATAGCTTATGGGCATTGACCCCATCTTTTCCATAGTTAGTAGCATAATTTTACATTGTTGACATTTCAGAGTAATTATACTATACATGTGCTATTCAATCACGTGACCAAACAGTGTTTAAGCACATCATATGTTATATATAAAAAAAATCAGAAGTGTTAGAAGAAAGAAGGAATAGGAGACAAGGATAGCAATGGAAGAGAGAACGGGAGACAGATGTAGTGGAAGAAAGGGAAGAGCGAAGACAAACTAGTGGAAGAAATGGGGAGAAGGTGAACAGAAAGCCAGTCTACTTTAAATGGGTTAGACAGCAAATTATCTTTACAGAGTTACTAAGTTCATAAGACAACGGGTTAAACAGCAAATTATCTTTACAATGTTTCTAAGTTCTTACGACAACGTCCATTTTCCCTCAGTCCTTTCCATAATCCAAGTCATACAAGTCAATAAGGTCTATTTCTCATGTCAGAATACATCAGTCCTTACCATAGTCCACTATGAAGAATTCTTTTAGTTTAAGTTTAAACCGTTGCAATGTTTTAATTTCTTGTAGTGTGGATGGCAGTAAATTCCACAAGCGAGGGCCAATAACTTGAATACTGTTTGATCTACATCTTGTTCTGGCATATGGGATTGCATATTTCTCAGCCCCTCTGGTACAGTAGGAGTGAATTTGGGACGTGAGTTGGAAGTAGGTTTGAAACTTATGAGGGAGGGTGTTATTTCTAGATTTGTGCATTAGGACTAGTATTGCAGTTTTTGCTATATCATATACTTTAAGAATTTTTAGTGACGAGAAAAGCGGATTAGTATGGGCAATATAGTGTGAATGGGAGATAATACGTATTGCACTTTTTTGTAGTAAAAGGACCCGAGTTAGTTTAACCGTTTTGTGTGGTGATGCCCATATGGATGAGCAGTAGGTAATATATGGTTCAAGTAAAGTGTGGTACAGCTGCTTTAAGACAACTGAGTTTAATTTATATCGGATCTTTCGAAAAATCCCAACTACTTTAGACAACTTGTTGACAATCATATCTACATGCCTTCCCCATTTCAAGTCAGTTGTTATTATAACACCAAGGAATTTGGTTTCGTAGGTACGAATTAATTTCTGGTTATTTATTCTAATATCTAAGTCTAAAGTTAGGTTTTGCTTATTTCCAAAAATCATGTAGCAGGTTTTATTTAAGTTCAGGGACAGTAGGTTTGCTGCAAACCAGTCACTTATTAGGTTTAAATCCAAGTTTAATTTTCCAACAGTAGCATTTCTAGTTAAACCAGTTGCAAAGATATTAGTATCATCTGCGAACATTATTAAGTCTAAATCAGTTACTGCTTGAAGGTCATTTATATAGAGGATAAAGAGTAATGGCCCCAGTATAGAACCCTGGGGAACACCACATCTAACCAGGAGATGAGCTGAGGATTCATCGTCTATTGAAACATACTGAACTCGGTTAGTTAAATAACTTTTAAACCATGTTAGAGGAGTGCCTCTTATACCATAATGTTCTAACTTATCAAGAAGGATGTTATGGTTGACCGTATCGAAGGCCTTGGATAGGTCTAGGAAAATACCCACCGTAATTTTATGATCATCTATAGCTCTACTAATCTTATCTGTCAACTCATGAATAGCCAGTTCAGCTGATAGGTTCTTCCTGAAACCAAATTGATTATCATTGAGTATTTTTTCTTGATCAATAAAATGAGTCAGTCTGCTTTGAACAATTTTTTCCAATACTTTTGCAAATGGTGATAAGACAGATATTGGTCTATAATTGGATACTTTTTGTTTATCCCCAGCCTTAAAGATTGGAGTTATTTTTCCTATTTTCAGGTGTTGAGGAAATACTCCTTGTTCCAGAGACTGATTAAAGATTTCTGCCAGTATAGTGTGGACCTCGTAGGGGCACATCTTCAGAGTATCAGTAGATATTTCATCATATCCTTTGCTGTGGGAGTTTTTCAGTAATGCAATTTTGTCCATGACCTCAAGTGGTGTTACTGGATTGAAGAAAAAGGACTTGCCAGGCCTGGATGTTAGATACTTTTGATGAGTCATAGTACTACAGGGAATATTGGAGGCCAACTGTGGGCCAATATTATTGAAGTAGTTATTAAAAATATCTGCCATTGATTTTGAGTCATTAATACAAGTATTATTGTGGAGAATTTCAAAAATGCTATTTCTTTTAGACTTCCTTCCAAGTACTGTGTTGATGGTTTGCCATGTCTTATGTAGATTAGATCTATGGTATTCCAACTTTTCAGCATAATAATTCTTTTCAGCAGCTCTTAATAGTCCTGTCAGCTTATTTCTATATGTTTTATATTTAAGAAAATTTTCATTATTTAATCCTCGAGTTTTTAAGTACTTTTTATAGAGCCGATTTTTCTTACCTATTGATTTTCTTAAGGCCAAAGTTATCCATGGGAGATTAGCTGATTTGCGTTTATTACGTAATTTAACTAAGGGAAAGATGGAGTTGTACAATTTTTTAAATTGTTCAAGAAAGTTGTTAAAGTTTGTATTA
>JACEVL010000789.1:100000-112500 GCA_020284085.1 Aporrectodea caliginosa | reverse complement strand
TTCGTAGTTGACCTTTCCATCTCCGTCGACGTCTGCCTCTTTGATCATTTCGTTGACCTCTTCGTCCGACAGTTTCTCTCCAAGGGTCGTCATCACCTGACGCAGTTCAGAGGCGCTGATGAACCCATCTCCGTTCTTATCGAAGACCTTGAACGACTCCCTCAGTTCGATCTCCTCGTCCTGTGGACTCTTCATCTGACGGGCCATCATCGCCACGAACTCCTGGAAGTCGATTGTCCCGTTGCCTAGGAAACAGGAAGGACACACACCTGCTGCAGTAACTCTATTAGGGATCGGTAGAAGGAAAAGAACGAGGTGGAGAGGATGGAGGAGTAGGAGAAGAGCGGTAAGAGGACGAGGAAAAGGAGAAGGAGAGGGAGGAATAGGAGAGAAGGAGGAGGAGGAGGAGAAGAAGAATAGCAGTAACAGGATGACGAAGAGGAAAGAGGAAAAGGAGCTGGAAGAGGAGGAGGAGAAGAGGAGAGACAGGAGAACGATGATGATGATGATGATGATGATGATGATGATGATGATGATGATGATGATGGTGATGGTGATGGTGATGATGATGATGATGATGATGATGATGAAGAACAATAACAAGAAGAACAAGAAGGCAATGAAGTGTTGGGTTTAATAGGCATTCTGTGTGCTCTTTAAGTTAAGTTCATCTAATGTCAATGTTCTTCCAGCAGCAACCTCCTCTTCCCCTCCTCCTCCTACCTCTCCTCCTCCCTCTACTCCTCCGAATGTCTCCTCTTCCGAGCTCCTGACAACTCCAGCATCCCTCCTCCTCCTCCTTCTCCTTTCCTCCACCTCCCTTCCCTTCTCCTTATCTTCATCATCTTACTGTTCCAGACGGCTTATCCACCATATCATGACTTCTTTTCAAGTCCAATCGCATCTCGACCAGATCTCCTATGGATGAAGATTTTGACCGAAAAGTCTAACTTGAAGTGCCATCGATTGTTTGTAATTGTATTTGCAGTTCAATAAAACTCCGCGACCTGGCCAATACAAGACCGCGATCGCAGAGAATGGTCCGCAACGTTTTCCAATATAGCCATAGAAATGAGAAGAACCTCATGTATGGCGCAGTTTCCACGAAGGTTAGTTCCAGGATTGTAATTGTAACTGCACATTTATATAGCGCCACTTCTAGAGAGAATCACCAGAGGCGCTGCCGACCTAACACAATGAAACCGTGATCGAACCAAATGGTCTTCTATAGCGCTTGCGGAAAAGAGGCAGAGAGAGAGGCTATATTGAATGCATTGATACCGACACTATGAGTGTGTGTGTTGCGCGCGTGTGTATGTATGTATGTATGTATGTATGTATGTATGTATGTATGTATGTATGTATGTATGTATGTATGTATGTATGTATGTATGTATGTATTTATGTATATGTATGTATGTATGTATGTATGTATGTATATATATGTATTTATATATGTATGTATGTATGTATGTATGTATGTATGTATGTATGTATGTATGTATGTATGTATGTATGTATGTATATATGTATGTATGTATGTATGTGTATGTATGTATGTCTGTATGTATGCCAGGGCACCAGACGGAGTAAACAATCTCCTAAAAGCTGCAGTCGTCTTCCGTCAACCGCTAGGTGGAGACGTTTGACATATCTGACGTCATTTCCGTCCATTTGTTTAGCACCGGATGCGAGAAACGAGACCTGGACGTCACGTGACTTCCGGTGAAACAACGGTGGTTGACATCTTTAACGGCGAATTTTGAGCAAACATGTCATCGATTATTATTTAAATAAAACTTTTAGATTATTAGAAACTGTTTCCAGTTGGTCACAAACAACCGCTCGACTGCTTAATGCATTGGTCTGCAGAGCTTTTCAGTGTTATAACAAGCCGAAAGAAGCTCCTCTTTAACTATTTACACATGCTTTATACATTATATATAAGCTTATATATATATATACACACACGTATATGTATCCCACTACTCTTATGCATATATACACAGACATACATACACACATATTGATGTACGTACACACACACCATATACATATGTACAGATCTTTCACATGTATGCATCATATACAAGTGTATACATACATATACAGAGATATATATCTTCGTTGGGAAAGCAGTGACTGTTGAGCACAATTATTCACAGTTACGCGCTATATATCGGTTAATTTTTAATGGGGCAGAGACAGCTTCGAGGCAAAGTTCACAAGGAACGAGTTACGACACAGTCAGACTGTCTCCAAACCATTCTATAGAGTGAATGACAAATCGCCTTAGCTTCCAAATGTCCAGGGGCTGATCCAGGGATGGCCAGACCCCTCTGAGTTCAGTGTAACAAGGTCCAGCTACTGTACATAATTATATACTCACACCCAGACTCCGTGGATATATAATATAGAAGAAGAAGAGCAGTGCCTTTAGATAGCCTGCAGAGAGGCAGCCATGGGTATGAAGTAATAGCGCCTTCATTTATAAGCCTCGGCATATAATGGTGGGTGGCCAGTCCTCTCCCTCACCGTCTCATCTTCCCACCGACAGTGTACGGTCAGTGTACTCATTATAGCTGAGTTGACTCTAGGGGACGCGAGTGGAACAAAAACCCACACCAAATTTCTGTTCTTGTGGAGATTTGAGTCCACGACCTTTCGATTGACAGTGCAGCACGCTAACCACTACACTATTTACTATTTATTCTTCACTATTTACTATTACCATTATGCTATTTATTATAGCGCAACATAAGTCTGGATTTACCATCGACGTCGACTTCGTTGATCATGTCGTGCAGTTCCGCTTCCGTTGGGTTCTGTCCCAAGGACCTCATCACGATTCCCAGTTCCTTCGAAGAGATGCATCCGTCTCCATTCTTATCAAACAGCGAGAAAGGCCTCACGGAACTCTGAATCAGCAACCAAAACACCATTCCGTTAGTGTTGGTACAACGCGAGATAACGCATTGTACATACAATCAATGAAATGTTAGCTAATACCATGCAATTTGATACAATGTGGCTTAATGTGCATGTCCAGCAAAGTATAATGTTCTTAAAAGTCACGCAAAATAACATTCCGTTAGTGCTATTATACAATGCGATACGACGCCTGGAATGGCTTACGGTATAACGCGAGATAACGCATTGTGCATGCAAGCAATGAAATGTTAGCTAATGCCATGCAATTTGATACAATGTGTCTGGCGAAGTAGGCCTATAGTTTTCTTAAATGTGCACGAAGAATGATTTCAAGTGACTCAATGTGTCCAATGAAGTGTAATGTTTTAAAATGTCACGCAATGTGATACAATGTGACTTAATTTTTTGCGTCATGCAATATCGTGACATTAAGAATGTGGCTCAATGTTGTGTGATTTGAATCGTTTGATGTGTTGTAACTCTTCGATGGACACATTAAGTCGCATTGATTTTCCTTGTCTAGTCATACTAAATCAAGAACAGTTGGGATTGGGAGTTTGAGGAATGAAATGTGTTGGATCGTATGCGAAATCAGTATCATCATCATAATTTCACATAATGCAGCTGCTCGGCTTATAGGCGCCATTCCAAAGTTTGCCCATATCTCAGGCTATATTCGGGATACCCTTCACTGGCTCCATCCAACAGCGGGTAAACTTCAAAATCCTTTCCCTCATGCGTAACTGCCTTGTTGGGGTGGCCCCATCCTACCTGAGGTGTTTTTGCACGTTTGTCTCCTCCTTACCTGTGAGGACCTCTTTGCAATCTTCGACCCGTGGCCTTATGGTTTTCCCTCGCATGCGCTCTGCTACGGCCCACTCTAGGTGCTTTGCCTGTGTTGGCCCATCAGCTTGAACTCTATTCCCCAGCGTCTTCGCCTTGAGTTACTAGCCCTCTCTCCTTCCCAGTTCCGTAGACGTCTTAAGACTTTCTTGTTTCCTGATGCAGGCACTGACGCAGGTCGAGAGCGCTGCTGATTTTGAGCGGCGCTATATAAATGTTCGATTACAATTAAGTTTTCAATTACAATTATGTTCATCATCATTATGATGATGATGATCATCATCATCGATGACGAACGAGCTTTTTCAGTTTCTGGAACTTGCCTACTTCTTGGAACTCTCTCTATATATGTCTGTCCGCTCTGCTCTGTTGCTTGTGTTTCGTTCTCAAGTAAAACTTACCTCTTTCAATTTGCTTATCCACCATATAGGCAGAATTATTGTATTCGTACTGATCTTCTTGGACACCTCCAAAAGTTGCTAACTGATACCATATTAGGCATGGAACAATTTTGGTTGTTAATTTTGATCTAATTCTTCTCTCAAATTACTTATCCACTCTCTGTCTTACAGACTGATCTTCTGGATATCGACCTGATCACGACTTGGCTTTGGTACGACATCGGTTGATGCCTAGTCACGGCTTAGAAGTTATTAATTACAATTGTGTCAATTAGGGGGGGGGCTCTAGATTGGATAACATCTGGCGTAGAGAGCGAGAGGTACCGAGTTCGAGTCCTAGGGCGGATATGCTTTGTACTGCTATGGCGCCGTTGTATTGCGCCATCTGTTCTGTTAGTAGTTAAGATTGTTTCAATTGCATAACATGTAAATGTACAGCGCAGTGCGTTTGTCAGGCGCTAAATTAAAGAAAAGATATTATTTATTATTATTATTATTAAGATGACTTTCCGATTTGCAACGAAACCTGGTGCAATGCCGTTCCACTCTCCAGCGCTCGTGAACAAGCCGGTGCCTCGTGCTTAGCTATAATTAAGTATATAGCGTTTTAGCTATTTGGAGTTGACCATTACGAGTTGGAATAAAAGGAAGTATTTTGAAGCAGCCTCATACACAGTAAAGCAAGTTATAAATACAACACGATTTAGCAGATCAAAATGACATTCCGATTCGAAACAAAAATCTGATGCAAAGACGTGCCACATTATGCAATTCAGTGCAGTATGCATCAAAGGCTTCAAAAGACTTTGAAGAATCGGTGAACAGTAAATCCTCTTGCGTTTTATTAGGAGCGTGTGATGCGATGCCAAATTAGGAACTAAAGTGCGTACACACACACACACACACACACACACACACACACACACACACACACACACACACACACACACACACACAGGATATATATAGACCTCCTATGTATATATATATATATATAATATATATATATATATATATATGAAGGTGCGTCCCAAGTCTTCAACTATTCCGCGTTTGATCCGATGAATGCAATGAAATGACAAGTGAAGCACGAGAATGCACACACGTAATATAATAACGCAGATATAAGAAATATATATTTATATATATATATAATTATATATATATATATATATATATATATATATGAGGCAGATATATTTAGTGCAGATATTTAATACGAAGATGCTTCAAAGGACTTTAACGATTCGACGTTTATTCTTTTGGGTCCATTGAATCAGATGGTCAAAGGCCAAGCCAGACTTCTCTCTAGACTTCGCAGACTTTACAGTCGTCTGGCTTTGATAGCGCTTCCGAGCGAGTATAACGAAGTCGCTGACAACTCCGGGCTTATCGACCCTGAGGCGGTCCGCCGGGGTTGGAGAGGCCACCGCGGGGTTTGAGAGGACAACGGGGTTGGAGAGGCCACTGATGGGGACCGAGAGGTCAGCAGGGTTTGAGAGGCCACCGCAGTTTGACAGGTCACCGGGGTTTGAGAGGCGCGTTGAGGTTTAAACCGGCGAGTTGCTCAATGACTATTGATGATGCTTATGTAAATTCTATTAGGTGATATTTGGTGAAAGATGCCGAAGGACAGATAGACTGACAGACAGAGACATGGAGAGAGCAGAAAACGGAGATATCGTTTAAGGGCGACTATCACAGTAGGCTTCTTGAAGAGGCGCTATATAAATTTCGCGAAATGAATGAATGAATCACAGCTCAGTATAGTATGGTAGAGCACAGACTATAGCACACGCAGAATAGCCTATAGCATAAAACGGCACAGTATACGTGTACAGCGTATACCAAAGATAGCAATACATTGCTTGCCACGACATATCATAATATCATATGGCATAGCGTAACATATCATAGCATGACACAGAATGGCACAGCACACCATAGCATGCAATGGTATTGCATAGAATATCATGACATGGCATAAGAAAACATAGCATAGCATGGCATAGCATAATATAACATAGCATAGTACGGCATAGCATAATATGCCATACCATAACATGTTACAGCATAACACGGCAGAGTATAGCATAGCATAGCATGGCATGACATAACATGTCATAGCATAAAACGGCAGAGCCTAACACAGCATATATAGCATCGCATGACACAGACTAATATAGCATATAGCATGTTATATCATAGCCCAACATATCATAGCATGACACGGAATGGCATGGCACAGCATAGCATGAAATGGCATTGCATAGAATAGTATGACATGGCATAACAAAACATAGCATAGCATGACATAGCTAAATGCGGCAGAGCAGAGCATGCTATAGCATACGTAACATGGCAGAGTATAAAGATAGCATAGTATGGCATAGCACCATTTGGCATAGCTTAGCATGTCATAGCATACCATGGCAGAGCATAACATTACATAACATTGCATAACATGGAAGAGCTCAACGCAACATAACATGGCATGGCATAGCATGATATGGCATAGCTTAGCATGTCATAGCATAGCATGGCAGAGCGTAGCATAGCACAGAATAACACAGCACGACGTAACATGAGACGTACCTTCTAGCTGTTCTTCGGAAACGGAATTCACCTACAAAGATATTTAAATGAACTTAGAACATTCAGAAATTCTATACATATGTGGGAAATACCATGTCCACTTAGTTTACCATACCTTACTTACATCATCATCGTCGTCGTCGTCGTCATCATCATCATCATCATCATCGTCATCGTCATCGTCATCGTCATCGTCATCGTCATCGCCATCGCCATCGCCATCGCCATCGCCATCGCCATCGTCATCGTCATCGTCATCGTCATCGTCGTCATCATCATCATCATCATCATCATCATCATCATCATCATCATCGACATTATCATCGTCATCGTCAGCGTCAGCGTCATCATCATCATCATCACCACCACCACCACAACCACATCATCATCATCATCATCATCATCATCATCATCATCATCATCATCATCATCATCATCGTCATCAACACCACCACCACCACCACCACATCATCATCATCATCATCATCATCATCATCATCATCATCATCATCATCATCATCATCATCATCATCATCATACTCATTTTGAAGACGATCCAACACATTTCATTCCTCACAACCCTATACCCAAAAGTATACCATAATGGGAAATCGTCTACTTACCGCAGAATACATGAATACAATAACCGTTTTGTTAACACAGACTCTCGAAGGGAATCAGTAAATTGTTTATAATTACTAGGTCGTCGGAAACCCAAAAGATCCACATGTGACGTGAGCAATCACACCACTGACACCTGTGAAGCATATAACACCTGCGAAACGTGTGAAAACTGTGAACCTGCGATGCATATGACACTCGAGAAACCAGTGACGCTAGCGATACTTGCGATGGCTCAAAATAGAAATCGTTTCGGCAAATGGGGAAACCTTGTGCAGGCGTGTGATACAAGACACGAAATTGCAATTCGGCGGCGCTCTAGTGAAACACGGCCCCTCCTCGGACGTAGGCCATATGCATGCAGCTGCTGCAGTATATGTGATGGATCGATTTCAAAGCCAAACAGGTGAACTGCTTTATTAGTCTTGCCTTTACTGGTATTTACGATTGACCAACAGGTGTCCGTATATATCCAGACACCACATGTATAATTGACATATATCTTAGGTCCATGTATATATGTATATTATTACATATAATTATATATATATAGTTATTTATATGCATATATATATTTGTATAAATGTGGGTCTACGGTTAGCCTATGTGCACTTGTGCGCACACACGCATTTATGGTAATTTGAAATCATGTTTTCGCCATTAATGTCTTGTTTGTGACTTTGTGAAGCGGGATAGTGTGAAGCGAGGAAAAGGTTACAGAGATTTTAATGAATTTAAAAGAGATTTAAAAAGACTTAAGAGAGATATTTAAGGAAGGAGAGCAGAGTCTGAGGTGGGAACGAGGGTATGCAGAAAGGGAAACGTTCTGGAAGGAGAGAAATATCAAGCGAGTGTGAGTGATACCGAGAGAAATGGTGCATCATTGAGATTGAGAGGTTGGTGAATGAGAGAGTGAGAAAGAAAAGACACAGACATTAGACATACATGGAAAGAGTCAGAGGGACAGATGACAGAGACACAGAAAGAGTGAGAGAGTAACACACACGCACGCACAGTGTCACACACGTACACACAATTATACACAGCTATGAATATGAATAGAGAGATATTAGTATAAGGAAGTTTATATGGTTAATTGTCATTAGTAACTTCTATTGCGCCGGTGTCTAATGCTGAAAAATCAGCATCAACCAGTGGGTGAATGAGATATACAGAGAAGGTCAGAGAGAAGGAGAGAAACAGAGAGACAGACGAACAGGACAATTTACAAGGAAAGGGAAGAGGTGGAGGAGGACAAAGAAGAGGTCTAGAAGGAGAATGTAGAATGAGAGGAGGTGGAAGAGGAGGAGGAAGAGGAAGGAGGAGGAAGTGAAGGAAGAGAAGGAAGGAGAACAGAAGGAGGGAATGGAGAAGGGTGAGGAGGAAGAAGAGGAAGGAGGAAGAGGAAGTGTTAGTGAAGGAGGAACAGAAGGAGCAGGAGAAAGGAGATGAGTAGGAAGAGGAGGAGGAAGAGGAGGAAGAAAGTGGAGGAGGAGAAAGTGAAGGAGTAGGAGGAAGAGGAGGAGAGATATGTGGAGGGTGGAGGAAAAGGAGGAAGAAGGTGGAAGAAGAGGAGGAGGAAGGGAAGTAGGTAGGAGGAGGAACAACAAGAGTAGGGAGATGAGTATACGAAGAGGAGGAGGAAGAGGAGGAAGAAAGTGAAGGAGGAGAAAGTGAAGGAGTAGATGGAAGAGGAGGATAAGAAGGAGGAAGAGGAGGAAGAGGGAAAGGAGGAGAAGAAGAAGGAGGAGGAAGATGTAAAGGAGGAGGAGGAAGGACTATGACAGCGACAGTCATCAATAAATAAGGCAAAAGTGTCTCAATCGCAAACCAACAGCTGAATACAGAAATGGAAATTGAGATATAATTCGAACCTAATTGACGTCATTTCTGCACGTCAACTGCAGCAGACGACGCATAAAAGCACGGCCAACGTAGTGGCGCGAATATTATATACATATATATATATATATATATTTATATATATGCCAATATATAATAAAATATATATATACAGGTATGAATATATCTGCGTATATATATATATATATGTGTGTATGCCTTCGCAAATACATCTTTCTTCATATGTATATTTTCCTATAATAGTATCTCGTATATCTTCATTAATGATTTATTCCGATACATAATATTTCTTCACCAATTTCTTCGTTATGGGTCTGGCGATTTCCTACTGGGGTAAGTGGGGTTTGCTCTTGCCTATTTATGGTATACGCATAAAGTTATAGTTAGGCTTATAGTTGACCCCGCGGAAAACTTCGTTCGGCATGATGGTATACCTTAAATGATACATGTGTAATTATAGCTGTGAACTTGAGTCGCCCTGAAAGGTGCTAATTCAAAGAACCTCTTCCATGCACTGCGCTGCCCCGATCCAGTTAGATCTCCTCTGCTCCTCCTTCACTCTAATGTTGTTGACCTACACCTGCATGCATCCACCTTTCTTTGCGACTCATATTCTCGTAACCCCGATTCATTATTGTAGCTCTTCTGTGCACTTTCTCCAGTTCTTCCACGTCATGTTTCAGGTGTGGACTGCACACCTGGATGCAGCAATCCATCTGTATCTCGTCAGTGATTTGTAAAAGCTGCAGCACCGTCTCTGTTGACGGTTATCGTACAGGCAGGATTAACATAACTGCAGGGAGTAGACGAAATAAGAGCGAAGAATATGAGGAGGAGGAGGAGGAGAAGGAGGAGGAATATGAGGAGGAGGAGTAGGAGAAGGACGAGGAGAGGAGGAGGAGGAGGAGGAGGAGGAGGAGCAGGAGGAGGAGGAGAAGAAGGAATAGGTGGAAAAGAAGACGGAACATATTGAGGCATAGGAAAACGATAAATATATGGGAAAAGGGATTTAGGAGAAGGGCAAGGGAGAGCGGTAGGAGAGGGAAGAATAAGAATATATATAAGTTCATATGTATAAAATTAAACCTACACAATGTGCATAATATGTGTGATAAATATCGTGGATTGTCGGCTATTTCTTTGCGAGTACGTGACAAGACTTATGAACACAATGGGATTAGATGCATGTCTATTGTGTATACGTGGATTGAATTCGGACTCCGACTGGATATTTGGTTTCCCTCGTCCTCACAGTTTTCTATTCATATAATCAATACAATGCAATGCAATACAACGAAATGCTTTACAATACGATACAATACAACAAAACACATACATACTTACATGAATATACACATGGAGCGCCTCTGAATGGTGTGCACTACAAGAGGCGCTATATAAATTGATAGATACAATACAATACAATACAAATACAATTACAAATATTATTTATACATGTATGCAACTTACATAATATTATTTAAATACATACATACATACATACATACATACATACAAATCAATTTGTGGAAACGGTCAAGTAACGCACGTATCTATCTTTATAGCGGCTTTAGCATCTCACATAATTGCTGAGGCACATATTTATGTATATGTATGCACTTATTTATGTACGTATGTATGTATATGACCATTCATATATCGCCTTACAAGAATCTCACGAAGATTGAGGTTCTTATATGATTGTATGTGAGTGTTATATGTAGTGTATATATATATATATATATATATATATATATATATATATATATATAATCAGAGAAGTCTTATAAGCAATAACCTCTGACCCCGATTCCCTGTTAATATCCGGTCGGCGTGTGTGTCCAGAATTCTGGAATCATCGGCGAGTGGAAGCGACAAAAGGGGTGAGTGGGGCGGGGCAGTTTGTGTGGAAAAGGGAGGGGGTGAACTGGAAGACAATGGGCGTGCCAGGTCGATGGATAGGGGATCGATAAAGCTCCCGTATCTTTCCGGGAAATGCGTCGTCGCATTCACATCACATTCCTCTTCTAATATCTCCTTCCAAGTCGAAAAGCTTTCAGTTTTAATGTGATGTGATGTTAATACGAATTATACGATCTAAGTTAATGAAAGCCACAGCGCGTCGTCTAGTATTAGAATTAGAAGTAACAGCAGCAGTTGTATCAGCGATTATAATAGCAGCAGTAGTAGCAGTAGTAGTAGTAGTAGTAACAGACTAACAGTGTTACTATTGGAAGTGTTAGTTATATATAATAGTAGTAGAATTGGTAAAGGACGTAGTACTACTTGTGCTAGTAGTTCAAGTAGTAGTAGTGGCAGTTGTAGTGGCTGGTTGTAACAACAACAGAATGACGTTCGTCCTGATATTTGCAATAACGAGATGGTACACGTGTATACCGCAATCATCAGACTGTGAGTTTGAAAAAAATGAAAAAAATTTGAGACACAGAGGAAAGACAATTACATTGAAATAGATAGATAGATAGATGGATGGATGGATGGATAGATGGATGGAAGGATGGAAGGATGGATGGATGGATGGATGGATGGATGAATGGATAGGATGGATGGATAGACGGACGGACGGACGGACGGACGGACGGACGGATAGATAGACGGATAGATAGACGGACGGATAGACAGACAGATAGACAGATAGACAGATAGATAGACAGACAGACAGACACCAGACAGACAGATAGAGAACAGACAGACAGAAACAGGAGACAGATATACAGGAGACAGAGAGAGAGAGAGAGACAGACAGACAGACAGACAGACAGAGAGAGAGAGAGCAGAGAGAGAGAGAGACAGAGCGACAGAGAGAAAGCGAAAGAAAGAGAGACAGTTAGAGAAAAAGAGAGAGAATAAAACTGACAGAGAGAAACAGACAGAGTCATAGACGAATTGAAGATCGATGAAAAATATACTAATATTGGAGGTTATCCAGCGGAATAATGAAACCACAAACTCCCGCCCCAACCCATTACCGCATTGTGTCGTCCTCACAGCCCCCCTCTCCCCCCAGCCGCAGTCGATAGACAACTATAATTGACAAGCCGCTACACCAGCGAAACAAACAAACGCCTAAATGCTTTCAATTACTATAATAGCGCAAGCCACGTTACTCGGCTGAGCGCCCCCGAAACGGAAATGAATTCCTCCCACCCTTCTCCCCTCCGCTGTTTTTGCAATAGGCGTATCCAGGACAGCGGCAGGCGGACAACCATTAATGACACAGCAACT